>JAHZNG010004436.1:0-11259 GCA_027744375.1 Orchesellides sinensis
CGCCCTGCAGTTGTCATTCGTTATAAGTTTCCAATGGCGATTATTAGCCAACCTCTGCATTTAACCCTTAAACCATTTAAGTATTAATGATAACGATTAAATAAAAAAATTTTAACACAAATTTAATTTGACTTCCACAGATGCACATGTGCTGGAATGGGACCATCCCATAATGTTGGATATTTATGTAACTGGTTAAACATTAAAACGCAGCGGGTTTTGTCATTTTTAGATCGTCCTCCTAGACCTGATCATCATCCGCAGTACTCCCCAATCAGGTGGTGTTCCTGCTGTCCACAAAAGTATAGCAATTAACCCCAGCCCTGTACCGCAATTAAACATTTTATTCATACACTAGATTGTATTATTTGATTTAATACAATTTCTTGAAAAACTAAACATTAGTCATCTTTTTAATACATACTTGTAGTTCGAAGTCCTAATAAAACGACATGAGCCCAAAAAAAATTTCTGTTTAGATACAGAATCAAGTGAAAGTTTATTTTTCATGTGGCATATGGTTATGTAGTAATTATTGACCATTATTTCCTTTAACCTGATGTACCAAGATAACTTTTACAAACAATTTTCCAGTGAATATGTACAAACATAAACGATTAGATTATTTTTAATAATTCATTGCTCATACATTGCACACAGATAATGTTATTGCTTTATGTACATTGAACATGAAAAGCTTTTTTGTTAAAGACTTCCTTCACACAAGTGAACATTTTTCATGCGTAGAGGTACTTTTCGTTTCTTGCATTCTTCACTTTTGAAAAGGCCCTTTTACTTTCTATTTTTCTTGAAAATATGGTTTAGAGTCAAGTTCAAGGTTATACCTAAAAACATGAATGTTTCTTTGTTAGGACGTTTGCTTGCTATTTTTTATGCTTTGCCCGTTTGTATTTTTGTACATTTACATGCATAATGTTTGCATATGTATACATGGACAAAATTTATAGGATACACGATCCCGAGTTTCACTTTCTAAAGTAACGTTACGATACAATTATTTTTATATTTTTGATGATCTATAAATTCAGCCAGCAACGGTTTCTTTCTTTCCTGCACATATAAAAAGCCCTGATAACCCTCCAGCCACAACCACTTTCAGTTTCGCTGTAAACACGTCGTAAGGTTACTAAAACTCGATCGTATAAGTTTGCTTGTGGTCAGTAAAGTCACTTTCAAAAATGTCGTTTTCGTTGTTACTGTTTTGGGTAAATATTAATAATGTTTCTGAACGATACCATTAAGTGAAGGTTTTTCTAGCTATCTAATTACTATTCTTGATTCTTTGTTATAGGTTGGCATAGCCCTACTTGGTGTAGCTGAGGGAAAACCATCCTTGGACGAAAGGGTACAGAAACAATTACATATTTTTACAATTTTAGTCTAATATATATTTCATTTTAAAAAATTATCTGTTTGTAATTTTTAAATTTCAGGCCATTGAGTTACAATCGAACGGTACTGGCCGTTCCTTTGTAGATGCTCTTCGTCAAGTAACTTTGCCCTTTGTAATCAAACAGCTGGGAATGATTGAATGTGCTGGACTGGGTCATACTTTGGGTACGGATTTTTTTGAGAGGGTTATGGGCCCTGGGGCTGACTTCGGTGGAGATTACCTATGCCAACCGACGTGCGCAGGCCAATGCGTTCCCACTGAAGGACTTGGCCAGGCACCCAAAAGCCTTTATTATCCCTTTGGTTGCAGATGTTCACGGTGTGATAAAAATGGACCGATTGTAAGTTAAACAGATGTATCGAAATATTGAGCTTTTTTGTCCTTTGTTTTGCTTAAACCCTTACTAAACACAATTGTTTTGTGTTTCCTTTTCAATAGATTACTGACCTTATTAAGCCCCAATTCAAAGTAATTTGCGTTGAGGATCCGAGATGTACATGTGAATCTATGGGTCCTCGAGGAACACATACTGGATATTTGTGTAACTGGATAAATCTGACTACACAACTGCCAATATCCTTCATCGATCCCTCCAAACCCGTGCTGTCCGGATATCCTCCAGAGAAGAGTCCTATCCGATGGTGCTCTTGCTGCCCAAACGACCTCCGTGCTACCCCATATTAAATACAACCATTTTATGACTGACAATCATATAAAACGAGGTCCCTCTACTAAAAATGTTCTTTTTTGGAGAATTTCAATTCATGTCACTATTTAAACATGATTTAATAATTTTCTTTTAAAAATTAGTAAAGTAAATATATAAATTTGGTCCAACAAAATTAAGTTTAAAAATAAAAATAAAAATCTGTTTAATAAATAATGAAGGTTATGTTTTTTGAATTCATTGCTTCTGCATATGATATTAAAATTTAAAAGTTCTTCTTACATATCTCTGGAGGGGCCTAGGTCTAGCTTCAGGTTCACGCATCCCAATTTATCACAACAACTTTTACAGGAAGAAAATCAATCTAGGTTGGTAGGTCAGGTTCAAGGATTCAATATTTACTTTCTGTTTTCTGAAACTGATCTGTACAGTTTTCTAGCTAGCAAACAAGGTCAAAGTCATGATACCCTTCAAGGGTACTTTAACCATGAGATATAATGCATACGAAACTAAATAATAAGCTCCTCACTTTTCATTTTTATGCTTTAGTATCAACCATTGCACAACAGTGGTATTCCTCAGTCTCGGCGTTTACAGGACGTGCATTTTAATAGCATTCCCGGAAATAGTTTGGACCAAGGGTTTTAGGTATAAATAAAAGGGAATCCGACTCACTGTTAGTCTTAGTATCTAAGTTAAGCAAACTGTAAACGCGTTATCTAAGATTCTCGTAAATACCAAATTAATTGCAACATGAATTCCCTCCTTGTTTACGCCATACTTGTGGTAAGAATAAAATATACAGAACATACAGATTGGCAAAGGTGATTTGCGTTGACAATTATATACAGGATATAAAAACTATACTTATTTTGTACAGGGCTTCTTAGGCATCGGAATAAGTACATCTGTAAACGTAAGTGCAGTGAAAGACACGGACAATGAAACTGTAAGTGGATAGGTTTTCAGTTTACAAAGATTAACCCTTCAACTACATAAACTCTGCTTGATGTTTAGTAATAAAAATATATGTGTTAAATTCAGGTGAACAACAATAGGATCCCGATAAATAAAACTGAATCTCAAGAGCGTCCCCTTCCAACACGTGGAAAAGATGTTCTTCAAGCAACCTTATCATTTGTAATGAAACCTTTGGGACTTATTGAATGTCAAGGTGCAGATCCTGTGAAGACGGGCCAATTTTTTGAAAAGATTTTGGGCAGCGATGTAAATTATAATAATACTGACTATCTTTGTGGTCCAACTTGTAGAGGTACGTATATACTTCTTTGTCACTTGTCAATATTCATGTATGTATAAGAATTTTGTAGCTAGAATAATGCCTAGAACTATTATTAAACCAACACATTTATTCAATATTTAACTTTCTAGGACAATGTGTTTCCCGGCCAGCAGACATAGGAATTCCTCCTTCCGGCTACCCTTTTGGATGTAAATGTGCTCAACAAGGCTGTGACTTGAATGGACCGATTGTAAGCCTTATTACTTTTGTAATATAATATGTACTTTAATGAACCTAAATGACACGACAATACAAATATTCTCAGGGTGCCCCAATGGCTCAACCATATTTTAAGATGGTTTGCAAAGTAGACCCTCGTTGCTCTTGCATCGGAATGGGTCCTGGCAAATTTACTGGCTACGGATGTCACTGGATCAACATTCTCAGTGGAATGCCAATTACATACAGAGAGAAGTCACCGATCCCTCAAGGAACACCTGGCCGTCCTCCAGCCCATCTGAAGCCGTTTGGAACACCATTTTTGCCCGTTCGATGGTGTTCGTGCTGTCCTCGCATTCCAATTCTTAGAAATTAATATGAGGTTTACTGCGGCGTTAATTTATAGTCTTCTTCTCATGTCAAATGATCTATTATATGTTGAAATAAAATCACCAAGTTGGGTTTTATTATATAAGTTAACACGATTTATTCAATCATTGGGGTAGGACGTAGTATAATATACGATGATACATTTACATTTTTCTCATCATGAAGTCATGTTAAAATTATGTCACACGATAGGTAAATATATGGAATGTATTCAAATACTTATATTTCTTGTTAAAACTCATAATAATAACATTTAATTATCCAATTCGATTATTTTTGTAATATTAATCAGCTATTGTATAATATCCTATCATTTTCGTTCTCCAAAGAATTAACGGGCGGGTAATAATCCTGTTTGCATTTCTGATAATTCTACGATAATATTATCTATGATAATTTGATGGGCTTTACACTGCTCAAAGTATGGAATACAATGTATGTATTTAAGTATAAATTTTATGGTTGTAAAGCTGCATATAATTTTTCTTAAAAACTGATTCACAGCAGCAATTGAATAGTAAATACAGCGGGCTTTATTAAAGGACCTATAATCTGATTTAAACTGGAACAATACAAATAGTTACATAAATATTTGTCAACGGAAGTAAAAGTACATGCAAATTATTGCATTCCATACTAAAACACCTGCAGTGGTTTATTTTTTCACAAAAATCTGCTATAGCTTTATGTAAAAGTGATATTATCTCATGATCTTTACTAAATGTCTGCGTTGACATAAGACGCTTGACTTTAACTGTTAGTGTATTAAAGGGATATGTGATGCCATAATTATAGATCTATTTAAGTAATACATTGTATTCACGACGTATGAAGAAATAGAATTGTTTAGGTTTGTCCAATCAAAAGTTAGATATTATATATTCACATTTATAAATCGATTACTTACTTAAATTTTAAAACACTACACTGAAGCTACAACTAATCCATAGCTATACATAATTGCTATTGCTAGCTTAGCTGCGTTATCATTTAAGCTAAAACGTACATAGCTACTGATACCTACTACTGTACTGTGTGGACATTAATTTTTGAACTGCCAACATTTCAAAAAATTTAGCTTTTTTATTTGAATTTTGCTTTTAAATTTTTATAGGTATTCTTTCTTTCCTTTAATCTTTCTAATCTGTATTACATTCAGCCATATTCATCCCTTATCGTCAAACTGACTAATTAAAAAATGTGGAAATTACAGGAAGTCTTCGCATGACTTGTGAAATTATATAAAAGCTCAAAAGTACTTAATTCAAAAAATGTGTTATCAACATTTGATAATAATTGATAATCAAGCTGCTGCAACATAATACTTATAAAGTTGGTTTCATTACTTTCTCAAAAATAATTTTGTCCGATTCTGCGTTGTAGTTTCAATGAAATTGCAAGCTGTCTAAAGTTGCTCAAAAGCTAGCATGATGAGGGATTTTCGACATTAAGGTACAATCTTATCCATAGATCTAGCTTGCAAACATTACGTAGATCGGAGCATAAAAAGCTGCTTATTTAACTTTCTGGTTTGCTTAAATTGTAACTAAACAAAGAACACAATCTTCGGGAATATACAAACAATATTTCAGAATAATAATTTTTAAGAAATGGGTACACAATGAATTGAATTTTTATAACTAGCTTCGTCGGTTTCGTTTGTTTGACCACAGATTTTAAACAGATCAACAATACATTTTATCAGGGCTCCTAATATGCAATTAATCCCATTGATAGATAAAGTCATATTAACAAAGTTGCGGACATGACAGCTAATACAAAACCAACGTTGATGTATGTTTTGAAGAGCGAATTAAGGATATTTTAAACAAAAACTTTGTTGGATGGCTGAACTCAGTTCAGTGAAGCTAATTTTAGGTGATTAAATCGAAAAACTAGTTTTTAAATGTAGTCAAAATGTAAATTGATTTCAACAAAGTTCAAACAAGACTTTTGAAGAAAGAGCACACAGATCTACGTATATTGTGTGAAAATGATTGCATTCAGAGTTGCAGATTTGGTGATTATCATTAAAGTATTATAGAACATTTAAGGTCAGATCATATAAACAAAGACTTTATCTCAATCCAGCGCAAAAATATTTGGGAGCACCCAATCAAACACATTCATACATTTACAGAGTTCACAACTATTACCCATTCTTTCCTAAAGTCTCTAACGTATTGAATACCACAACCAAAAACAGACCTCAAACGTTCCATAAATCATAAGTCGAAGAAATCATATAAAACTAGTCACAAAATCTCGTGATTTGTATAAAACTGCCACATCTAAATCTACGTTGTAATTGCTAATTCAATAATAAAGTTAGACTTGTGTGTTGTCCAAGTGTTCACCAATCACTTTCTTTTACACGCATACACTCATTTTGCCCTACTTTCGATGTATAAAGGGCTCTATGTAATATGTATAGGTATGTACGTCTAAGAGTGCAAATACTGAATTAACAAGGGATCGTCAAATATCTTCTCTTATACATTTGAGTGGTCAAGTTTTATGCATTTCTTTACCATACAAATTTTGAACGATCCGTAATGTTAATTTCTGAAGACTTTTCGTGTCCTTGAAAATTGGTTAATTATTGATTACAGATAGAAATTAATCATACAGTAGTAAACTAATAACCACAGCTTCGGTAATGTTATCTTGTATAAGATATCATAACTGCAAGAGAATACGACAAATAGATGACCAATATCTTTTATCTGTAAGAGGTACTTATGATGTAAAACACATACCTTACACACATTTACATACAGCAAACATTCATACAAACATACTTACTATACGTATCTCCTTTGTTGTACGTCATTCTGACTCAACATAAAACTAGCAATTACGAGTAGTCATTTATTGTGCCACTTACTTAATCTTATAGTTTTTCCACATTAACAAAAATCAGCACTGCCCTTACAAACAGCAGCATTTTTACGGAAAACATTTTCTTCTTTGTAATTTATCAGTTATTTACAATCATGCCAGACTAACGTAACGCTTATACAACTTTGAATTTACGATATTTTCTTAGCAATATGGCAAATATGTGTACTGATAATGATGAAGAAACTAAAAGAGGAAAGGTTTTTTTTTCAATCTGATCAATAAATTGAATATTTTTATCCACCTTTTCCTCCATCTTTCTAAGATCTACGGTAAGTTTCTTTTTATGTATATGGATGGGTTGCTGTATATTACTGTTTTTCTCAAAGTTAAGTAAAGAAGGGGAGTGCATAATATGTATTCCGACAGTAGTGGGTCTTATCATTGACGAGAATCAGTTTTGCCATATTATGTATTTTTAGGAAACATGGGCTGTTTATCCATGCAGGTAGGAATTTGTTGTTTACAAAATGGGATTTTCTTATTCTTCTTTTAACTCTGGAAAAATGGTTGATTCAAATCCTACATTTTGGGAATTCACATGGAGGAATGGTCCCATTCGAGCTCTTTGGCATGCTTCGTTCCTGCACTTGTTCCTGCAGCGGTTGAAGTTGAGGGGGTTGGTTGTTGGGACGGTCCACCAGCGCAAGGCACTGAATGGCCTTCTCCGCGAGATGCTCCGATGTCCTCCGCATCATCATCTCCATCCGATGAAGAGTCATCATCCCTGTAACTGGACGCATCATCATCGTCATCCCAACTTTCATCTCCGTCATCACCATGTGTTCCTTGAGGACCAGCGGTAGTTCCTCCACCCAAATTCTATAAAATCAGCACAAACACAAATCGTGTTATATTTCACAATTACTTTGGGCCTACAATGCATTAATACATTTGCATAGATTGGGAGTACGACTTCCTTTGCACCATCCATGAAGGTGTGAGTGATGTACATATCGTTAATCATGTGTGCAGGTTTCATGTCAGCAATGTGCTCTGACACCTGAGCATGAGCTGGTGCGATCATGTTATCAAGTTGGGCATGTTCTTCGGCTTCTTGCTGAACTCCAGACATGGAAAACAGAGGGTCTTCTGTGCTTTTGCTCAGATCCGGATGAATAACAGTCAACTGAAAATATGTGGCAAAGACGCAATGTAAAGAGTTGAACTAAATAGTCATGTTACATATAAGGCTTTGAATGGGTTAAGCATATCCGTTAAATAGCATAATGCGGAATGTAGTTTTTATTAGATCTAAGATTTATGACTCGTATTTCAACTTCATGCATTTCTTTGGATTTCTCGGTTCATTTCCTCTTAGACGCTAAGTACGAGCATTAATCCTTACCGTTTGAACGTATTCGTTTGACGTAAATCGTCCATTTAGCTCAGAACAAATGAGCTTGAATGCCCTATTCAGGTAATAAGCCGGCTTTTTGTTACTGTACTGGATTTGACGAAGAACCTAAAACAGAAAGTACATCCGTCAATGTTTTAATGAGCGAATTAAAACGACTTAATCTGAATATCACATATAATCTTTAAAGTCGTTGTGGCTTATGCACAAATTTTTTCAGTCACTCATTCTGAACTTACCTGCTCATAGTTGTATATCATATCTGCTCCAGTCAATAGAACCCCATCGTTTGTGATCTTCTCCACAATACCAAGCTGGCTTAGCATATTTTCCGGAACTGTTAGACTTTCATGATCCGGATTCAAGGGTGGATAAACGCTCACAGTGCAAGCATCCAGTTTCCTTTCAATCACGCTGACAGGTTCTCCTGCAACAGGAAGGTTTCCATTAAAACATAAACTATATGCAAGCTTTATCATCGTAATCCAATTTATTCTGTTTGAGAATTGTTTTATAAAAACATTTGCAAACAATGAGTCATCCAATTTCATATGGGCTTTGTATATGTATATAATGTCGTAACAAAGCAGTATCGGATTTAACCTAATACCCTGTTGTCTCAAATCCGTAACCATTTATGTTCATAAGAAATTCTAAAATTAAAATTCACATATTTTTGGAGAGCCCTCGACATACATACATCGCTCGTATTTTTTGCATGCAAAGATTTCCAGGAAAAGATTGAAAGCGGCATCAAGAGAACAGCATGACATGAGCCTATTGTTTACAGTTTGTAAAAATCCGAACAACTTGGATTGGATACTAAAAAGATATCCTATTTTTGTTTGCAAGCAAAATGACAGCAAAGCCCGTCTCTAGATTAGCTGTCAACTCTTCAAATCTTTCACAGTTGGAGGCCAATGTTAATGGCAAGAGATGTGTCTAACGGAAATAACTCAGCATAGGTTTGATGCGTACACTTCTGATTTTGCTTCCCTACTATGCGTTAAAAAGAACATTAAACAAGACGAATTTACTGAAATAAGCTTAAATTTAGCCACTAAATAGAAACAAAAACAGCCATGACAAACGACCGTCAACGCTCCTGTAAACTATTGGCAATTTTTCAATAAAGAGTATTTATATTCTTCCAACCTCCATCCTCTGTGGTTCTACTTCGTGGAGGAGCCAAAAGAAGCAAGCAGCAAAAAATGCGTTACTTATAATCTACTCATTTCCCCTTTAAAACTCTAACACTTTCCATCTTACAATTTATGTGAAAAGGGGTGAAAAGGGTAATATACAATGTAGAAGCTCCAGTAGAACTACGTAAATAATATCACAAACATCAGTAAAACTCGGAAATCTCTGAAATTCCGCAAAACGTGGTACAAAAAAGAGACATGAATGATGAGATTTCGTCCGTGTTTTTGCAATCGTAAGTTAAATCGTAAGTTACTATAAAATCATTCACTAGTTAATAGTTTGTACTGGAATGGTGGATAAGCTTGTTGGAGAAATAACTCCGCACTTGACACTAATGCTTTGTGGGTTCAGCCTACGAATCATGCATCTGATCGACATTATTCTACCGAGCTTTGAGTACTTAACTCTTTTGGAGAAATTGTAAATGACAGCTCAAGCTTTTTGCTGTGTTTATGTATGTGTTTCAAAAATGAGTTTGGCAAGTTGGTATTTTGTACACATTTTGCAAAAGTATCAGTATCGTATAATAGCTATACATAAAACTAACTCGTAGTAATGCTGATACATATAAAGTTTCATTTTTCAACATTCCTTCTTCCTCCCCTCCTCCAACATAATTCTTTTTAACTTTTCATGAGTGTCATATATCGTTACTGGAAATTCATAGTATCGTTACAAACGGTACTGTGCAGATATTGCTATTGCGCTACCCGATTCATGACATGATGTATTTTTTTAATACAAAAGGAAGCTAGTGACGTTCAACACATCGCAAGTTTTCAGAATAGACATTCGCATGCATACACACTTCCTGTAAAAACTGTAAGGAGCAAGCGATTTTACGAAGGTTGACAGCTAACACTTGCCTCCAGACAGACTGCTTGCTATTCTGTTAGTCAGCGTGGGGCATGGCATCAGAAACAGCAAAAAATTACAAAAAATTCTACAAAATATCGTTTGTATTTATGTTTCTGAGAAAATATTTGCTACCACCAATGAACTTCGATTTACTAGTGGAGTCTTTGCAATAAATGGAAGAGTAAAATAATTTGCTACACAGAATTGAAAGGCAAACGGCTTTGGAACAGGTTAGACATAGTATGTTTTGCTTCTTTTTGTGTATCTCATTAAAAATTTCGTATGAACAAAATGTTTATCAAAGAGTTTCTTGGAAGTGTAAGCAGCTTAAACTTGTATCCTTTGAGTAAAGTCCAAAAATGATTCGCTCTAACTCAAGCGTGTGAAAATAATTGAAGCCTCCAATTCCAATCCAATATAAAGCTATTTTGCAGAATTTCCACTGTCTAACATCTAACATAAAAGCACTCACGAATCATACATGTATAAAACATGGTTCCCAATATGGGTGCAAGCTTTCCACATGACGTCTTACAAAGCCATTTTACATTTCAAGGAATATGAAAATTTTTAAAATGATACAAAATCATCACCGCAAATTCTATTTATAGCCAGAACAATAGATAATCATAGCTTGTCATTTTAAAAACTGTAATGGAAAATACTGTCGGACGGTTTCTAAAAACGTTTAATTTTCTGGCAAATCGTATTGAATACTTGTTAACTTACCGTTACGCCACTCTTCGTTGTCATCCCGGTCAGAGCTAATAGTAATCCGAACATCGGAGAAAACGCGAACCCCAAGACGGAAGTCCTCGTAATCTCTGGGCAGATTGCTCGTCCCATTGATCTCAATTGTTGGCTTCTGGGGAGGCAAAACCATCACGAAAGAGTCGGAGGGGATTATCTTAATGGTTTTTCCAGACTCACATCTGTTGTAAGCAATAACATAAACCATCATCAGTATCATCGCACATACGCAATAAGGGTTACAGTTTGTATGT
>JAHZNG010004437.1:0-26802 GCA_027744375.1 Orchesellides sinensis
TACTGAACTATTAGAATATCAAATGAATGACTGTTAAGGAAAGGATAGTGGAAGTCCGTGAGGTCTCCTATTTTAGATATCAGATAAAATGCCTCTCTAGCGAGCATTGTACGACAAGCTGCAAGCCAATTTTAGTGCTGACAGATTTAGCCTACATGCTTCCATCAAAATAATAACATCCTTCAATAAGATTCCATCAATTGCTCTTATAATTTACTTTGATTTTTAGACAGAAAGTGTGCAAGTAGCTATCTAGGGTTGGTACCGGCAGGCATCGCCCAAAAGAAATAAACTAGTTGCTGGTAACACGGAAAGATTAAATGTTTCAGGAAGCAATAGTTATTCCTGGAGTGGGTTGAACTCGGTTACAGGGCATACGTTCAAAGGAGCCGTTACCAAACCCGGTTTGATTTTTCATATAGATTAATATAAAATGATATTAGGTATACTAATGCTGGCGATAAAAAGTGCGTCAGAATATTTTTTGTGCGAAAGGTTAAACTGTACCACTTATCATCATTGAAAACTTTTTGGCCATCATCTTAGGTGGATCCACTTAGATCGCATACACCCAAATAAAAAACGAGATGTCAATAAGAAAATTGCGTACATGAAAATACAAAATGAACATGCGTAAAATCAGATAACAAGAAATTACCTGTAAACGAAAAACAAGTCTACTCTAGTAATAAAACGTTACAGTAATTCAAGAGTAATTCATGATGATCTATTCCTTAAATATATCAGATCCCAAAGATATCAGGGTGAAAAATAAGGCAGATGGGCTTATCGATTATGAAATAAACCGCTGTAGCTAGTACATAGTACAGTAAAGTAAGGTTCACGCGGAAAAATAAAGCCGGTTATCTTCAAAATCGACCAAATTAGATGGCATTTTGCTTCCTAATATCATATGAAATGTGCGAATATTAAAACTTATTTACGGTTCTTCCTTGTAAGAGACCCTATGAAATACTGTAAAAACGGAATATGTTTTTTGCTCATAAATCATATTCAAATTTTAATCCCTGCCTAATTCAATGACAGCAGTTGCAAATGATGAACTTTGAATGAAATGCAGTGGCCTATCTGTAAATGCCGTTAGGCTAGGAGTTTTAATATATTTGACTGATGCTTCCTTATCATTGCTCGATTGGAATGAATGACTGCCTGCAAGGAAAAATATCGTAAGAACTTTCCTAATATACACTACCTAAATATAATATCGCATTTTACCTATTGTACCGGTACTTGACTTTTTAAAGGAAACTACCAATTGAACCTATTTCACCCCAACGTGTAAACTCTCGTTTAGATAATCGACTAAGATAGCTTGTAAAAACGCCTAGTTTTTGCATACATATTACTTTCAGGTGATTAACAACCATGTGGCAATTTTTTGATGGCCTAAACTTATGCTAATGTGAAAGTAGATATATCTTAGAAAATTATATCTCGACAGTCATAAAATAGTTATAAAAAATGTGCGAATAGGTACTTGTTAGTCATCGTCGCAACAGAATGGTTTTCAACGGTAACTGGACTCTCTTGTTTTAGATAAATCAGTCCTGCAACTTTTAAGATTGCTCAAAACCTAAAGTTTGTAAAACTAAAAAGGAGTCGCAATAAGATTTCTACTAAGAAAGACAATAAAATTTGTGGTTAAAGTTAAAAATATACAAAGGGAGGTGCATTCATATGCCGTGTGGTTGTAATCGAATCGGTTCAGCGAGTTCTAATTTACAAAATATAGAGTACTGCATAGATATTTACTGAATTTACCTTGCTAGAGCGAATCCTTGAATTATAAATATTAGGCTAGTGAAGTCAGTCATTATTCTACATGATTACTATTATTGTTATGCGTTTTTATAGATTTATATAACTACAAACTCATTCCATGTGTATCATGTTATTATTACATTCATGCCTAGACAAGATTTCTGCAACCACACATGAAACGATGCAGTTGCACCTAGTCTCCTTGTTAAGATTTCATATAATCCTCATGTTTGGGAGGGTGTGTAACAAGTTATATTAGACTGGCTTTTTAAAAGTTCAATTACCTATTTGGTATTGGTTTTGTAACCTGACGTATATTATTTGTATGCATTTAAAGCAAGATATTTGCATAATTTCATTCACTTTTATTTTCAAGCTCGATTTTAAAAAAGCCAATGAAACATTTCATTTTTATTTATTAGTTTTAGACAAACATGTCGGCTAGACTCATATACGATCTACAAGAACGCACTAAATGCATTTAACGGTAAAAATGTACCTTGCCCATATCCACAAGAAACGAGAATTAATCACTTGCGTAAGAATTTATCCGCATATAAACATGTGCCACGCATAATTCTGCATGTTCCTAGTTTTATCATAGAAGCTACCTTTTGTTTCAAACTAGTCGGCGATTCTTGTGGTGTATTGTGACGTGACATGCTTTCATTGTACTGTATGGTACGACAAGCAGATCAATGTATTTGATTATCTGTGCAAAAATTACAAATATAAACCAAAAGTGCAACAATATGCAGAGCACGTACAAATGAAAATTGAAGAGTTGCATAATAAACTGTGAGAAAATGCAAATATGTGAACAGAAGAATTTTATGTCTAACAAGATGATGTGGTAAGTACTATCGCCATAACCATAATATACAACAGGATGACGAGACGAGGGAGGATAGTAGACAAACTAAAAATATACAAATGCAGCAAAGCAGCCATTGATCCAAACTCAAGTAATTAAGAGCTGCAGGGATGATGATGCAACTTGAGTTTAATTAGGGACACTCATCTCAAGACCTGTATCACGTTCTTCTGTTCAGATACTGATTAGAGACGCACAAACACAGGATGTGAAATAGACCTTAACGGATATACAATGTAGTGTACAGTACGGCAAAACGTAAATCCGTAATAATGATATACGAAATAATAGCATATCACGAGGGTACAAAGTGCTTTCCTCTTATTTATTGGCAAGGAAGTAAAAATGATCCATCAAGATGAACTATTCTATTAAAGTCTTGCTGACGTTGAGGGCTACGGACCTTCAAGGAAATAATGAGAATTTGATGCAAAGGTACATATATCATTATGTACTTTGGATACAAGAGAACATACTAGATAAATTATAATAAAAAACGAAACATGATTTAGGTGCATGCATCTTATAGTTTAGTCCAGTAGAAGCTGTAGCCTAGTTTATTGCAAGAGCAACAGACATTTTAATTGGAATGACTGAAATTATGGCTTAAAGATGATAAAAGAGTATGATTTGCCAATTTATTCGCTGTTGCATGAACATAAACAATCGTATCTACTTAAATTTGTATTAACTTCCTGTATAGCATATTATTGAATATTCATATCATTATATCATCAGTAAAATAATAACCACAGATGAATGTTTTGAGACCTGACATATTATGAGATATGATATAAAAATACATCAACTTTTTTAGATTATTAAGCATACAATTAAAGCAGCGCCTATGGAGCATCAAATATCGGAATGTGCCAAAATAATTCCGACCTAACCAATAATTAATTTAATTTAGTTTATTATACGATTTGTGTTAATAATGAAAGTAGGTAAAAGTTGTCTGAAAGAAGGTACTACATATTTTTAACATAAATGTACAAGTTGGATAAATAGATTGATTTTTATAAAGCCTGCTATTCATGACCGAAATAAAATACACTTGATATGTTACGATTAATAATTTCGTGTAATGAGTTATTATGTTACTGACCAGCAGTGACAATGCAATATTTGTGTTTTAAAAACTGCTAAATTATAATATCTGTGTACAACCAGGTGTGTTTCGCAGGCGTCGCATCGTTTTTTTGCAAAACTAGGTATTGTACTGTCCGGAATAAATGCAAAAATACTACCTTGGACATATCCAAATTGACGAAAATCAATTACATATACAATACACATAACAAAAATGTCACCGGTTTGTTTAAAGGCATTATTCTAAGTTAGTTAGGGTTTTTACTCAATACGCTTGTCATTCCTACATACAATTCGTTTCTCATGATTTTTTTTTAATATTAAGGTTTTTGTTACAGGGATTGTAAAGAATTCCTGGCCTGTGACTTAAATTCTTAAGATTGATATTGATCATGTAAAACATTTATTATTATCCCAGAGGATAAATCACAAAGGAACACACACGCACTTTGGTCTACTTTGATTAAATCAAATATGTTTGTATGTTGTATTTGTTATTTTTAGTTCGTGAAAACATACGGAATACCAGAAAGTCTTTCGTGAAACTTGTAGCTGATTGTACATAAATCAATGTGTAAAGCAGTAACGTTTTACTGATTGTTGTCACAGATCTGGGACTGCATTTCCTCATTAAGGTACAGGTACAACGTGTAAAACATTTACGATAAGCAATTTACTCTGTTAAGTAAACATGTGACAGGTACTTATCCTGTAGATCTTAATCAATTTTCTCCCAAGAACGAAACAGAAAAATGAAACTTTATGTATGAAGTGACAACCATGATGGAAAGGGTTTGCGAAATTATGAACTGTACCAGTAAACGTGGCACGCGTGCTCTAAACGTTACAACTTTTATAGCTGATGACATTCTGTAAGCGATATGTTGTTAAACTCAGTAAAATGCGATACTCTATTATGACACGCTTCCATAATGATTTGTGTGAAACAATTTCGTTGACTGATGAACATGGCATGCACATTTACATGTCATCATCAACCAATTGAAATTGTCACAAACTTCTTTTTCTACTCATCAGGTGCTTTTGTAATAGGGAAACCTCAACTACGACGCGTCTACAGATTTAAAAAAAAGTACACACACGATAATTTCCGGTTGAACCATTTCGCAATTTAACATTTCACCACTGCACACACTGAAAAACACATGTACACAAGTATAAATCGTACATGCATTTTTACATCCCAAATTGAAGATGAGATCAAGACATCAGGCGACAAGTCAAGATAAGCCATGCATGTATTTATGATCCCGCCATTGTATCTAAGGATAGCTTTTATATGGCAAAATTTCAAATTGTGATGAATAACAGCACGTTTTGGGTGCAACAAAAATGAGCTTTTGTTTTTAGATCTTAAGATGACGATACCATGTGTTGTTGACATTTTTGAAATCAAGCCAATAACCTTCCTACGATCCACAATCTCATTCATACCGTCAAAATGTAGGGTATATGCACAGAATTACTCGTGCGTATCTAAATCAAAACTGGAGTAAACAAAACTTCACAAACACCTATTTTTAGATACGCCTTCAGACAGAAACGTCAACAGACTTTACAGACAGCTCATAATCAACTGATAGTGCGCCGGGGTTGCTTTTTAAATTTACAAAATTATCGTACGTATTAATAAAGGTGAGGATGGTTTTCACCAGAAATAATTGTTTCCGAAGTACTGTAATATATGACAGAAGAATAGGTATTGATCTTTGCTTACCTTGCAAGGTCCAATTGTTGCAGTCCCCGTCCAGCATTGTCCATTCCACACGTAGCTCCTTATGGCTTGCCATGGATTGGATTTCTCTGTGTTACGCCCAATATTTCACTTGATTAAGAATGAATGTTCATCTCTTCATATCAGCTTTTAACTTGTCTGTGGCAGTCTACCAACTGCCACCAATGTCACTGTGATCTCTGCCTCTTGCATTTTTTCCACTTTTTAACCATTTAAAAATATATTTGTCAATGAACAACAATTTTCATCTTTAAAATTAACAACAAAAAATAAAACTCTAATAAAAACGCCACTACCGCATCAAGGCATTGAGCGGTTGCAGCAACGCTGCGTTTTCCCTACAAAGAACTTTTCCTTTTTCTTCCTGAAGTCTGACAAAAAAAGTAATTTCCACAATTCAAGGAATCCATCATGACCGTCAATTGTGTAACTTTTTTTTACATTGTTGCAAATAAGCCTTTACGACACGTTCGCATGAATACAGTCCAAACTGCTACTGAAGTGGCTTTTTTCAGCCCATTTACAATTCACAACAGTTTTCTCCCGTTATGTACTCTCCACACACTGCAGTTAGTCAATTTGTTCTTTGAAGACAAGGGTGGTCGGCCGTAGGGATCAGCAGGTGTCAGGCCTGCGATCATCCTTGCTCTTTGTGGTCTTCATCCAATTAATTAAGAAATTCTATTAACCTGTCATTGTAAAAACCAACAAAAAACTCAATTAAACAATTGCACCAAGTAAAAGTACTATTTAACTGTGATATCACTAAAGCACACAATGTATATAGCGTAATGAATGATTACTCAAAGCTCTGAAAACAAAATGTTTCAACAGCTATTCCCAATGAGACGCGATAAAAACGCGTGTGTGATGAACAAAGATATGCAAAGATCGAAGATCAATCCTCAATGGAATATAAATGAGAAATGGCAATAATGACGATGATGACTGCGAAAGTGACTTTTTTAAAGCACCTCTTCCCTTTCCTTTTACTAGTACACATATATTTTTCAGCTATGCGTCTTGGTAGATACGTAGTTTAAATTTTAAGGATAAACATGTGAATACCTATACGTTAAATTATATATGTAATACATTTTTATGCAAGCCCGCGTACGTGAACATTACATACACTGTTATTTACATAAGAACACATCATCACGATAATTACTTGACAGACGCGTATTTACATGGTAAATTGCAACTTGCAACATGTTACGTTTTGGAGTACTGAATAATTATGCGTGTAACACAATGCGTCATTTTATATTCACCTTATATTGCATCCTAAGTCATTGTTACAGTTCGTCTTCCGGTGAAAAGACGTACATATAGGTAGAGCATTACTTCCTTACGGATTTTTTACACGGGATCACAATCAAAACTATTGTAAAACATGCCTAGTGGGAATCCTAGATGCGTACCATTTTGAAACTGTAAAAGACAAATTTCCGTGAATTTGTTTCTCATAATGTCTTCATAAAAATGTATAGATTATTGCACAAGTATGTCAAGTGCTCATCATCTCAGTATTGTATTGGTAATATTGCATTCTCATATCCATTCATACCAGTTTTCAGATTACTTTATTAGCTTCTCTTGTCAAAATATTTGTTGATTGCATTCCAAAAAAGTATTTGGTAAAATGACTTCACTTCACAATAATAATAAGAAAAAAAACGACGATGATCGCTGTGGATGCATAAAAACCTAATATTATACGGTAATGTACATTACCTAATTTTTCTTTTTTGCAAATTATTTTTACAAGATGACATGACAGAAGACTTCTCTACGATAGGATCATCAACTCATTAATTTTATTGTAGTTTTGTTATGTCAGCACATTTTGTATTTCCTTTTTTAATCATTGTCAATCTGACAAATTACAGCCCATTAAACATTCTGTTATCACATTTTATGCATGTTCACTGTAGATCTGCTTTTCTTCCGTAATTTTGTATAAACCGTCTCCTACATGTGCGTGCCTTCCGGGAACATGCTAAAAAGTGGACGTGTGGTTAAATATGCTTTGTTCAATAGATGATTTTATTGCTATTCCATTTTTCTCTATTTCATAATTATTGGTTTTGCTTAATTTTATTGGATAGGTAGATTTTTTAATCTGAGCTATATTAATTTGAATGGTACACGTATATTATGATTATGAATTTGGTTGTTAAAAGCTTAATATTTTTTCATGTGTACATACACTAAGAATTCAGTATCGCAGATATGGCATTTTACCTGGCTTAGTTCTCTCGAGCTTTGAGCTAGGTGGAGAGATCCTATCGTTGATGTCATTGAGCTGATTAGCTTCATTTCTTATTTTTCCGAAATAAATGTGTCTTCACGATGCAACTTTCATTATTGCGTTTCGTGCCTAATCTCGCCCTTTTAGTTACCCCACTCATTTCCATACTTTAGTAAATGTCAACCAAGGTCACAGGTTAATGATAGCTATGTGTCATGATTTCTAACCCATCCCGATAGCAAAAGGGCGTTCACCAAACCAACACAATTTTTAAATTTTTAAACTTCTCAAACAATGCAATACAAATCTAAATTCCTTCCTATTTTCTTGCATTCCTCTAATTTTCCTCTGTCATTGCCACAAACTAAAAATAATTCTTTCACAAGAAAGCCGGCAAACAACATTGAACAATTCACATCATCCCATATTTTACTTTCGAATGCAGACTATTCCAAACAATCACTTGCACACAAAATTAAAAGTAGTTACAGGAAACTAATTTGAATAAATTATATGGCCATCAGTTACGTATTGAATCGTAACAGTCACACAGAATACTCGGTATAAATAGAAATAAATTAAATAAACTATGAAATTTGTTAATGCATTTCACAACAAATCTTCTGAAACCTGCATGCCATACATTTCTAGCATGTTACCAAATAGGTGTAAAAATATATATACAGTAAAGTTTGTTGCAAATGTAAAAACTCTAATTGGCACAGGACACCCAAACGGAGTCAACGTTGCTTTGTATGATAACTACATAAAACTGAAGAAAAGTAACAGTTCTTTAAAGTATTTCTTGGCTCTGTCAGTCTCTCTGCACTTCACACTAGTACTCATGCGTTAATTCATTCATTCATCCATCTATCTGAGAACATATCACATCGCGTTCTTGAAAGCTGTATGTATTTTTTGTATCTGTAGCAGTACTTTTAGTAGATTATGGTCAAATAGACCAGTTACTGTGCCTTTCAATATTGTACTGTTCTTGGTTTAAAGTTCACAACAATAACTAACAAAAGAAGCTTACGCATTTTGTATCTTTGCATATAGGCAAATAATACCTGCTAGGTTTTACCATTTTAAACATAAAAGTGAGTTAATAGTACTAACCATCAACAATGACTCGTAAGTACATAAAAAATTTCGCTTCTTTAAATCCCTTTAACACTATCGTAGACTTAAAACTCATGTAATGAGTATTACATAGACGAATGCGATTACATATAATGATACGTAGGTACTTAAATATCTCTTCATTTCGTCCATCCGTTATAAAATGCAGTTGTTGGAATTGAATCATTTAAAAAGTCTCTTTATAATGGTGAGGCGATGTGGCTTATTGTATCATACTGCAAAAATATCTTCAATTACAGATTTTTTATTGAAGGTTATGACGAGCTTAAAAAGGCCTACAGTAAGGCATTGTATATGCATATGTATGTAAGTCTCGCTTACCTTAAGTTAAGCTGCCGTATCACATTTAACAGAAAGAGAAAACAGCTAAAAATCATCCACTCATCATTAACTCTTTTGCATTTGATTAGATTAAGCATGCTCATTGTCAGTAAAAACTTGAGCTACCTTGTTATTTGCACATTATACGCAAATGCGTGATTAATAACTAATTTAGGTTCACAACGTGACTTTGAATAAATGAGAAGAAGATACACACGTGTTTACTTTGTACGCATATAAACTTGGAAAAATGAACTCATTACTCTTGTCACTTACAACAATCGCTTTGTATTACCATAAAAATTTCTCTGACATTGAACTGCGTGAGTGCGTTGAAGGCAAAAGACGATTTCTTCGGTTTGCTCGCGACCAAATGTGCTTTCCATCGTTAACAGATTAGCTCTTCCGACAAAGTCGCATGCTAATCATTTAAGATTTAGATTATCACTTACTGAAATATTGCTTTTACTATATTAGCGAATTCTATTTAATTCAATTCTAGTGCTCCCACCAATTAGTCCAACCTTATACACAGTGTGTATGCCCATTTACAGCTTAGTATTGTGCCGGTAGTGCTAATCATACAATCTGGCCTTGAAGAAGAGATCTCACTGACGACATTGCGTACTTAATCGTGACTACGAAATTGGAAAGCTTCATTGGCAGAACACAGCAAATCTTTAAGCCTACAATAACAATGACATGACATGACAATATATGTGCTAAATTGAATTTCTTTAGTTGTTAATTGTAAGTTTCGTTTGTCATTGGATTCGTTTTAAGAACCGATTCATACTTATTTTTTCTGACTTTCCCGACGCAATAAAACTGATAATTATACACCTCTATCACAATTACATATGCAGTTAATTACGTTTCTGTAGCGTGTAGTATAATCACAACTCCATTTTAATAACCTATTATGTAAAACGACCACTGATGACCATTTTTCTTTTGCCCTTCACATTTCTTTTTCTATTCTATTTTAAAAATAAGAAAACTAAAAAGCAATCTATGAGTGTTCAGAACCATCCCTTCACCCTGTCCTTACACAAGTAGCAACTTGTTTTGTTCTCATAAAGCCACCCATTGTCATTTTAACCAAAAACTATTCATTCAACATAGGTGTCATAATAATTGCATATCTTTAGCGTGAACTTGGAATATTATTAATTGTTCTTCTCCTTTGGTAATGAAAGTCTTTCTGTTTGTGTAGATTTCTCATTAGACGTGTGTATTTATTTACGATTTTCCAATGGATGTCAGGTCTTAATATTGTACTACATGAAATGATGTATGTTGAGCTTCAAGAATTTAGTTAAAATTGTGCTAATCTTATAACAGATATTACAATACAAAGCAACTACATATTTACATTACACACATCTATGCAGAGTTGTAATTTTTCTACCTGACATTTGCCCATGTATGATTGAAAAATAAAAAAATATGATGTATCTACACTACACTACTAGTATTATTACATTTGTTTTATTTGTATTATTGCTATATTCGCTTTATCTTTAACAATCGATCGATCAATTACGTTTATGTACATGACTATCATTGTATCAATTTACCGTTTACACAGCAATTCTATCCTGTTAAAATCACAACTTTTAACCTGTTACAGCTTATCATCGGCAAAAGATCTCGATGAAAATGTAGTCAAGCATAACGTAGTGTTATCATTAGCTTAACACAAAATTACAACAAGGATTACCTGCGAAATTTTTTTCAAAGCGATAGCGGATAGTTGGAATGTGTAGGTGTATAAATCCTACGTGCGGACATTACTAAATTGTAGTCATAATAGTCATAAATCGATTGCAGTCATTCTAACATAAATTTTATTTTTATTATTTAAATTACATACATATTATATACTTTACGCTGGGGGTGAATTAGCTTCCCAAACTTTTTCCCCTTTCAATGATCTAAAAAATTAATAAAACTCGTTGAGCGCTATAACTATCACCGAAAGCATCAATTAATTTTTGTCATAGACAGATAAGGCAATTATTTTTAGGATATACGTATATGTGTATACGTAAATATACGTATCTTTTACAAGACAGGAAACCAAGCATCTTTTATCATGAAAAGCAAGCTTCGGTTCTTTAAAATATTACATATTACCACAACTAAAGGTAATTGTAACCAATTTATCTTACATTGTTAGTTACAACAAAGGTAGGTGCATTAACAAATGTATATAAAAATTGCATATTTCACGTGTAATTTTTGCTGTCATGTGTGGGTTTGAGTATCAGTGATAAATAAATTATATAAAAGTGTTGTTTTGAATTTCTTAAATTTATACAACACAGGTATAATATGTACTACCTGTTACCAGCCATAACTATAACCAAACATGCCAGTCAAGTAAGATGCACTACCTACCACTTGTATTAATACGTAAATGGACGCCCTTTACTGTCTGAAAATCAACTTGCCTTTAACAAGTCATTATGACTATGACCAAGATGTCGTCTAGAACAATCGTTATGTCTCATGCTTATCAAGTATCTCTGCACGAATTTGGACATAAAACTAATCTGAATGGGCTGTGATTGCAATGATGCTTACATTAAAGGTTATAGGTCAAGCTAGCAAAAAGTAAAAGGGAAAGCATTTATTTGGAAACGAGACAAAGACCGCTTAATTACGTAAAGATTTTTGGTAAGTTTGCATCAGGTAGAAAGGGTGCTCGTCATAATCATCTACATCAACCATTTAGGTGGCTAATCTATCTATATTGAACATAATTTTTGTTTAAAGACGTTATAAAAATGGTGTTTACAAGATATTTTAATATTTTAAATAGAATGCTTTGCATTCGCCATGTATTTCGTTCTTGAAATTAATGCTTTGCTTTGGTATTTTAGAAATTATGGCTAAACTGCTCCTAATTTACTGTCATGTACTTCATTACATGGGCAACTTATACGAAGGCACCCCTGTTGTTGATGGGTTCGAATTTAATCGAAATTTAAAACATGTGAATTGCGTTCGTACTGCCGAAATTTTGAATTAATAAGGTACGCCTACTCCATTTATACGTAACTTTGTTCTACCCCATCATTGAGTAAAAGCTGCCTAGTGCCGTTTCAAAACGACCCGATCAAAGTTTGTTTAAAAATAAAGAACAGGGTCATTCCAACTAGGTAAATTTCTCTCATGTCAATATCGTAACTATTATTAAATAAAGTTATTAAGAACGATCTGTATTGCTGTTATCTCTATCATCAGCTTCTTGTCAAAAATACTTTCACTAACAAGTGTTAAATCACGATTTACAACAGCCAGTTGCTACCTATTTTAATCCCATGATTTAAAACAAATTCTGCTAAGCTCTCTGTATGGCACCGCTCAGCCCAAGACATCAAATCAACTTCATTTGCGATTGCGACTGACAACATTTTTTCCGAAAATGTCCAATCGAAAATGCATTTTTAATTTGATGAAGGTCAAAATTATCAAACTCTCATTTTAGATCCACTTTTGTCCTCCCTTCATGTCAGGTTTTAATGAAGTGAAAAATATCTCTACTTTTATCGAGGAACCCCACCTTCTACACATGTTTTCATGACATTGTAAACTGTAAAAGTAAACCATAAAAATCCTTCCATTCGCAAAATGTACGTACATAACTCGCAATTCATTGATTTAGGCCACATAATAGAGTCACAGAGTAAGCTGACAGAAGACATGTCCAATCCTTTGCTTTAACAACAACATCCATCAGCTAATAAATCCCTTGAAATGCCTTATACGGCTCAGATGACTTAATAGAACAAGAGAACATCAAAAATGGGCTTCTAGATATATGAAAACGTAATCATGAAAAGCTGAAGTCCCCACGCATCACAAAACAGATCGCTTACACCCTCTTTAAGCTAGTAAAATAAAATCATCCGTGAAATGCATTCCGACAAAACTGTGAACTTTAATTCGAATTCCACCATGCAGTGATGACCCTGCCTTTTTAAATTTAAAGAATGATGCATAATATTCACTTAAGCATTCCGCCCTTTCTTTTGCCCTACTGCATACAAGGCCCATCTGTAAGCAACTTGTGTATATCATCCCCAATAGTATTGTTGTTCATATACTTTTTTGGCAACAGAACAAACAAGCTCAAGAAGCAAATCAGAAGGCAAACGAGCCAAGGCTAAGTGCTGGTGTACAGGTGAAAAATCTCTGGATTGCGTAATCTTTACCAATTTGCTTACAGCAAAACGTACGCAGTTTTTTAGTGTTCTTCAAATAAGGGTTGATGTAAGCATTACGTTTTTTGAAGAACGGAAAATTCATCGAGTCATCTTCTCACATTACACAAGAAACTTTCTCAACATCTCTGCATTAGTTAGTTACAATTCCAAAAGCTAACAATATTAATCCGACGAGTGTACTACCAATGGAATGGTGGGCAAAGATTTACTTACATTGTTAGTTAGTGTAAACCAATACGAATGACTGATGACAGAGTAAAAAAATAAATACACATAAAGAACTACTAAAATACACATTCATCGGACAAAACAAAGACAAAAATTTGGTCATGTCCAATTTAGCATGAAAATGTTTAGCATAGGTAAATTATTATGTCATTTTCACATTATAAAGCTTCACCGCATAAAGAACACCTTAAATGTGTCGCCCAACAGTAAGGATTGTGCATGCAAATGAAATCTCTATTACTTGTTCGTTGGTAATACACCTTCGAATTATGACTACGACAATGCAATGCACTCGTTCCAAACAACCGATGCCTACAAGAAGACACTCATGCATACTATCATGTACATTTCAATTTACTAATCAGGACCAATCATAAATTTTAAAAGCCATAAACTTTAGCTTTTCTTCAACCCAGGCTAACTACTACACTACAGTCCATCAGGATATCAGACAGACATCTATTTTAAATAAAACGAATTTCTTTGCAGATGAGTATGAAACCATGCATGGAATCAAATGCACATCGCCGCATGAACCAAAATACTTAATAATAATAATTGCATAATGTGCTTAAAACAAATAGGTAACTATAAAAAAGAGCGAAGTAAAAACTATCAATGACTTCATGCTACGGTTCACATATATCTTGGTACGAATAATGTAAGCATGTAAATTATAAAATTATAAGCTTGGTATACTAATCGAGAAAAGTCTAAAACAAGTACGTACTCAATGCATGATGTTTAGTTTAAAGCATGGGAATTAACAATGTGCTGAAAAAGCTTTTTTTCAATTTACTGGTGCATGCCTAGCTCATATCATCATACATCACATCCCACACGTGAGCAAAATCCAAATAAGTCTCTTATGGCCAGTGAGGCATGCATGCAATGAGCCAGCCCATAACATAACAACAATTATTACTATCATCATCTCATATCATCACAATTATACCAACATAACACACGCACAACGCAACATATTCATAACTTGCACATTATGGTGATCATACTTAATTGATCGTTTCTTTTATGACCAGATTTACTCTCAACACTATCCATTGTTATATATTACAAAAATTGTGTGTTTTGCCAATAAATGTAGACATTAGACTAAATTTTTTTCAAGGTAGATTCAAAATAGGTATTAATATAGGGGCTTGTCTACCTCAACATATAAAAAACTCAAAATTTTTCAAGTGGTTGGACACTGATCAGAGCAGTGAGAATTCTCAAAATGCATTCATTCATTCCTCTAGGTCATGGCGATGCAATGGTAAAACTGCACTGTGATTTGGTAATCTCATGCAGGACTTCAAATGCACGAAGATAAGCAAGACACGGAGATGCAGATGGCCAAATTATATATAGTAATCATGAAATACCCATAAAGCTTTACACATTAGATAGTATGTGAATGGCTATAAGTAAATTGACTTGTGGCCAGGCCAGTTAAAGAAAAGCCACTCTGATACAGAAAAATACCAGATCACTTTTTGCTACTGCGTCTGCTTGATCTGCATATACGCAGAGTGCATTATGGTTCTACTTACCTACTAATAGTGTGGCTACAGCGATATATGTAACCACAAATAGGAAAAAATGCTGGCTAAGTGTCATTATCAATGCAATATGCTTCTGTTTGCCATACTTTTTCACCTAAATCCAAGTAGTTCTGCTTTTAAAACGCCAAACGATAGTAGCATTACAAATCGCAAACTTCTACCTCGACTGTCGACAATACATTTTACAATATGCTGCAATGTCAAAATAAATTGCAGTAAAAAACCATATGCGAAGTATATTTGTACATTACATCGAATCAGTCAGGAGTTTAGGTTCATGGACGAAGAATGTAATTGTATAACGTATAAATGTGTTGCATCTGAGTCCATATCAAATTCCTATTCGATCAGAAAAAACTGTTTTCGAGAAGAGAAGATGAGATATAAACGACACTGACTATGGAGTGGAAGATTCAGTTTTTACTATAAAGATAATACCGCCTTAGCCGTGGAATAATCATCACTTTTCCCTGCGGCGATAATGTATTTAGGTAAACAATATTTTGAAAAATGTTTGGTCCGTTTGTGGAGATTCAATTGCCGCATTGTGTCATTAGATACGGTACGGTGTACAAAGAAAGTCAACCACACTTTTGCAGGTAAAATCCTAGATTTGTCAAGCTAACCAATCGTGACAAATGGAAAGCATGGGACTACTACCGCAATTTTTAAAGATTTAAATACTAAAATCTCAATTTTACTTGTCCAATTCTAAAGATCATTCCATATATATTAGCAAGCAATATGAAATAATTTATACTCACAGGACTTTTCTGTGTGCTCATTAATTTTGAATATTACGAATATTTTCTATATCCCTGTATAGAGTAAGACTAATCGAATGCTAGACCAAATAAAATACGGCAAAGTGAAAACTAAAATTTGAATATTTGATATTTTCTAAATTCAAAATCTCAAAATACCGATATCACCTCATTAAAAATTTTATTTGCTTCATTTTACAAAAAATACATTTACTACTTTCTGAAAACAAACCCCGTCATTATGGGGCAAACAATACGTAGATATTAGCATATTTTATTTGTTCAATGACCTGACATCCAGTCACCTCACGATCGTAAAAGTCTACCTCCTCTTATCAAAATCTGTTACATTATATTATGCATACCCTTTACTTCAAATGAATGTACTACCCTCCAATAAATTATGCAGACATCCTCGCATTTTTTGTTGTTTTTAATGATTGGTGCATGAAAACGAGGGACTTTAAATGCCATTTAAACCACTAAAGCTCTCTATAGATCACATAAATATCCTCTTTCCGCTCATTGTCAATTATGATGAGCCATTAAGACAGAGTTAGTAATGATGATAAAGGATACTGAGAGTATCTTATATTTGGGTAACTTGTTTCTGAAGACATCATCTGTAAAACTCCGAATACGCAAATAAGATTATAATATTATGTACAGTACACACTCAACCGCTTGACATTTTAAGCACGATCTTGACTTTTTGACATAAAAGGACGGATAGTGGTGGCCGGACGTGTTCGTCGTGGACCATGTGAGTCTTTCGAGCATTCATGCTCGCAAAGAGTTTTTTTTGTGTTCAAAACTCATAGTTGACCCAGTGAGCCACTACTGCTGCATCGAATGCAACATAATATGCCAATGAGGTTTTACCTGTAAAGTACATTTTTAATCACCTTACTAACACAGAATGTAACTAAAACTGACAGACAAGCTCATATCATTTCTAGGTTAACAAAGAAAGCGACCGGAGTATCTTAAGTAAAGAGTAAATATGCGAGTGTATGCAAATTGCATAGATTTTAAGCAAAATTATTAGATTTAAAATTATTAGGTTGGGTTGACTTATGTGACCATTTGTTCCTATTCATGATTTAGGCATACTGCGCTGCGAATAAATGGAAACAAGCAAGACTTATTAAGGCCAAGTAAATATCAACGGATACAATACTTCTCTAAATAAGATTTGTTATTGAATTTCCTGGTTGGAAAGCTACACACGACCTTTAACCCATTAGTGTGTTTATCTTAATCCAAGCTGCAAGGTAAGTCCTCAAGCCAGGATATACATAAGAATAACCCATCAATCCATCCGCTAGCAAATTACAGTGTCCCATAAAGAATAAAAATGTTTAAATTAGCAGACTCATCATGCTCCACTTCACCTTAAACTCATTTATCTTTCAATACCAAGTGGTAATTAACCTTGTAACTTTCTGCATTCTCATACAATACGTTTTTCTGTCATCATCATCATCCACCGCATCTCCTTTATGAATGACGGCCGGGGCACGTCACACAAAAGCCTTTTTCCTCCATTACATTCATCAAATTGGAGAAAACTAAACCATCAATAAATCTTCCATTATCTCGTCGTGTGGTTGGCGTGTAATAGCTTTCTGAACTGAAATAGCCAGTAATTTCATTGAATATTACCCATTAACGCTAATCCTCTCGGGTACAAGATGTTTCTGAACTGTCGTAAAAATATGAATTGTGATGCGCTTTTGACAGATGGGAATATGCAGTCACCTGCCAACATGTACACAGTCTATCATTTTTACCAACAGCAGATGTTAATTCACAACAGACTAATTAATGCGGACGCATAAAATACAAACATAAAAGTTATGTGTTTGTCCTATTTCATTTTAAGCGGCTTCATCGTGCAATTGCAAGTCAACATTAATAACTTTTGCAGTTTGCTTAAAAAACGACTTCTGTGAACATCTTCGAGCTAACATGTATGTACATTATGTATGTATCAAAAATAGAAGAGCAAATCCCAAGAACAGAAATGCATGCATAGTCACACCACCTGCGATCAGAGTTTGTTGATAAACATTTCTGCAACCCATTTCGTGGCGTGGCAGAAGGGGTTGCATGCAAATAGAACAAAGTCACAAATTGGATATTGACGAACTTCCTTTTTCCTCTGGACTACTTTATGCGGACTTAAATCCAATTATGGCACGCATTCCTTCACCATTACTTCTTACTATTGAAACTGTCATCCTTAATGCTTAATTTCCTCTCCCTTCATCACTGTTAAGTAACAAGGATAAGATGTTCATATACCTATCATATTATACTAATACTAATACCTTTGAACACATTCGTACTATATGATAACTATACTTTTACTAGCTCCCACTATAAAATTGGAAGAGCAGGTGGGTTACACCTGTGAAAAAGGGTTAGGCATTTAGGCATGGTACATTCAAGGTATTACACGGAAATTACTAAAAGTATGTATCCTACCAATTGTCCAAATAAATATGTACACACTGAAATAAGGTATTTTGTACCAAAGAACTTGTGATGTATTAAACACCATATTTTGTACCGTTATCGAAAAGTTCAGAGTGGAAGGAAAGAGGAAGACACGCTATGTAAATGTTTAAGGAAAAGCAGTAATAGGAAAGTTCCTTATTTTGACATTTGCCTGCACCTACTTTTGCGTGAGCAATACTTAACCCCGGTGAAGTCCAAAACAACTGTCATCGTTTTAGGATCAGGTTCATATGCCATCCTTTTCTATCTTCATGAACATAAACTATGAACACGGTTTCTTCGCAATAAAACTTTGACTATCACTAGATACTCTAAGCACTCCCAGATTTCTAGTGTTCCAGGTTTCCGACGAGTATAAAAGTCATGCATAAATACCAACTGGGGAGTGTTTTCGTGCCTGACTGGCTTCCAAACCCTATTATGAATGAGAACAATTTGGCGAACTCAAATGTACAGATGGTTACGATAAACGAATGTCCGCCCAGTCGATCTTTAATACCTTCAAAATTAATTATGAACATTAAACGAAGCCATGCAAACTTGCTGACCGATCTCCACGCGCACCTTCAGTTTAGAAGTTTCACACTAACAGAAACACATGCGGCACACGGCACACAGTTAAAGCTTACATCAGTAACAAAACAATAAAAAAAAATCTCAAATGATGCGTGCACGATCTCCTTTTGTCGATGTTCATTTCTTCGTGATCCACCCCAGCTCCCCGATTAATTGAATACGTTTACAAGCATGATATGCATACATGCTTGATTGAGATGCCTGCTCGATGAACAAATTGGCTAATAAACATTAACTATTGTTGTCAGTCAGTAATTAATAAATATAAAGCGTTGCCTTTGGAGGTAGCCTCACTAAAAGTCATCAACTTAAGTTTTGGGAGTCCACGGCACAATTTCAGCTTGACTTGTTCATTAGGCATACAGATATTTCTGCATTATATGCACCAACGCTATATACCGTTATATTAACTTATTTTTAGCAATGCTCAAAATTACTGTGCATTCCTCAATAATGACCTTCCTAATACTACAACTCAACATCTCCACGTTATACTATTTAGTTCATTAACTTCTTAACTTGCCTAATTCACGATCGTGTGATGATGATGATAAGCATCGCCCTTGCCTTGCCACCTCAAAAAATACAAATGTATCACGCGCAAAACACGAAAATGTGCAAACTTAATCTAAACATACATTCTATTCTGCATAACAAAGCCACATTTTCGCTAGCGTGTTTTGGTATACCTACTACGAACCTCATACTAGCAAGAATAAGAAATTTAGCAAAAATGCATTAAATCACAATTAAATCCTATTGTACATGCGCGGACACAGTTGTTTTAATACATGAAATGGTTTTACTCACCAACCCTTAAAAAACGAAATGCCGGTATGGATGGATAAACGCTACAACAACGCTATAAGGTGACTCTCCGTGTGTCTCCGTCACACAGTCCAACTTTTTTCCCAGGCTTCTTTCACTTTGCTTTACAAGTTCACCAGTTCAAATTAGCAAATTCCCACAACAATTTTCAAGTTCGTCCACAATAACCATAGCTTAACATGCTTTCAAAGTTAAGATAGGTTTTTACGAACACAACGCTTTTACAATAATATTTCATGAATGATTTTTTTCAACACACCGTACCGTGCTATATCCCTATAATTTCTAATGCTAGACTCAAAACTGGTTAAATATCACAAAGGGAGAAAATTACACTTTGTCATGAAAAGTTCTTGCATGCCACGCCGACAACGTAACAGCTGATGATCATCTGTTTTTCTATAATTCGATTAGCTAGCTGCTGGTGAGAAATTAAATTGCATTGCATGGATGGATATATACAATATTTTAGTGACAAGTTTCTGAACAAACGTTTTAAGCACGTTGATGGTGCTTTTGGCTTCAAGTCTGAACTTCGAAAGTTCATTGCAACTTGTCAAGCTGAAATGACGGGCGATCTGATGGATGAGTAAACTTTATTATTACACTTGATAACTTTTATGCACCTGCAGGTGTACATAAAAATCAATAATTGTTTAATACATGCGATACAATGTCATGTATCAAAGACTTTATGTCAGTGAACCCTTTTCAAGGATATAATATATGCAAAGCTATAAGTATGGAAGATTCACTTGAAATGCCGAAGTCTACAGATTTTTTTATTATCCAGTGAATATCAACCACGTCATGGTATGCCAACCTAAGTAATTATTATGAGTATCCTCCTTTAGAAAAAGGATACTTTTTATGCGTTTCTTGGTTAAATCATGGAAGAAAAATTACGATAGATTTTTGTGAAGGAAGGGTTGCTGGGCATTCGATTTGTCAATATACCTACTCTGTATGCATAAAAAATGTAATCGTGTAGGTGTTACCCCTCCTCCCAAGTTTATGTAGCAGAAAAAATATTGGATTTTTATAGAGAGGCAGGAAGATGATACTTTTTGACAGTTCACTGGTTACAGATATACAACCTGTCTGCCATTATAGATCTTCGTTACAAAAGTACAATAACAAGGTAGATTTACAAAAATGCGTGTACCTAACTGGATTTTTTTCTTCAGCTATTTCTGTTGTGCTCCTGCCAACTTATTCTGGTTCTGGTAGTACCTTGTTTTCAATTATCAAAAGTAAACTAGATACTCGTACAGGGAATAAAAATCTGCCTTAAATGTTCCTAACTCTGTAAATGTAAAGTATGCAGTGGGTTTTTATTAACAGCGTTATTTCTCATACCCGCGACAGCTTTTACTCAAGCTATAAAATCGAGACTTAAAAAAGCATAGTCAACAGTGTAAAAATGAACAAGGATGCAACAAATAGTAAAGAGTGAAGTCAATTTTGTCTGATGTAATGTCATGTTCTTAAGATATGCCGTCGATTGAAGAAAGAGTATAAAAGCAACGGTTTTTTTATCTCTCGATTTTCGATCAAAATCAGTACAGTGATTAGCATAGTGACAACGGCAAATGCAACAATGCACTGTCAATCACGTAACAATGCCTTTTCCCTGAAATCTCTACGAGTCTTTTATCTTAAATAAATACTCACTGTATTGCAAGAATGATAAAGCAAAGACTTAGTATATTTGTTAACTTGACATTTCGTTGGATGAAGCTTAAAATGTCGTGGTGTCTGTCATTGCCATTATGCCAGTGAATCGTCATGTCATATTATCAGTCAGTTTTAGCACTGATCTAATTTAGCTGGCCATTCACATCAACATTGATGAATGGGTATTTATATATGTAATATGTACACTCATACTAAGTTATCAGTTAGGAGTGTTCTGATGATGTCCTTCACAATATGCAAATCTTTTAAGTTGTATCAACCACCAAAATTTCAAACGTACTTAACATTGCCACTTCATCTCAATTGACCTACCAAAAGATCTGTTTGCAAAATGATGCAGATGAATGCATATTTATATTTATATATTTGATTGTTACTTTATTTTCTGTCTTACCTCTCCCAACCCAAACTTGTCCTCTCCAGTATTTTATGTTATTGTTGTTATGCACTTTTTGCAAAGACTATCTTCAGGATTTCTTCTGGCCAGTGTTCAATGGAAACACATTCACAAACTTATTTTCTTCTTGCAGAAAGGACAAAAATGCTAACTCTCGGCTTACTCGCCACTTACTTGTCGTAACTATTTATCAGTGGACAGAAACATAAAAAAACACACTGCGCAACAGAAGCAGCCTCATCGGGTAACCTGAAATCCTCGTAAGTATTCATACAGAATGCAAGTTTTACTATTCAATCCGGCGATCTTGTAAAAACTGGATATTGATAAACAAGTTTTCTCCTTTTCTCATCCGTGTAAATACACTAAACTCATGAGAAAAGTTTCCTTGTTTGTTTGCATCACACAATGTAAATGTATGTATCAACTATGCGCAATTTTTATTCACTTATTCGCTTGCACTCTTCCTTTTTGTAAAGTTTGGATTTCTGCTTATGTATGGACTTAGTTCAGACTCATGAGCAACTACAACAGTATTTTTTAATAAAGCTTATCGTCACTCTCGTTTTATTCATCTTTCACAACACACAGTCAGGAATGAAACAGCAAGTTTAAAGCTGGCAATGGGTTTTTCACGGATCCGATAAGACAACGACACTGAAACTGATTACTTCACGTTTATACTCACTCACATATATTTTGACCTCTTCTGAGGGATGTATTGACAAGTTATAAATAAGAGTTCCAACTCTTCCATACCGTCTCAAAGTGAACTCTTGCAAAAGAAATATATTCTAGCCGGCCGAGCCTAATCCTAATGCAATGTTCACCTTACGCACAATAATGCGTGCATGCAATTTCCTTTGAAGAAATCCACCATGCAAAGGCAGTAAAAAGCACTAATCATTTTTACGATACAGGAATGTCCGTCTTCGCAACGAAGAAGAGCTCAACTGATTCAGGCAAGTCGGTGCTTTCCATTGTAACCCAGTCCCACAAAATATTTTCATGCTAAATGCACTATCTCATCTAAAAGAACAAAAACGTGTGTGCGTGAGAATAGAGTTGGTCGTGCCTTCTTTTTCTCACTTAACTCACATCATCACTATATACCATTGCTCACCCGACTCGCTCACTCGTTGTCGTTCACAGTCAGTCAGTCAGACAGACGAAGAGAAGAATGGTTCAAAAGACACATACCCACAAAACAAGAAAAAGACTCGTCTTCTTCACCTTTCTTCAGTTTCTTTTTCGATAAGAGGCTTTATCAAACATGGTAGCAGTGGTAATGGCTCCTTGTGAATGTAAGAGCTCATATGCCTAATAATGCATTATTGTAGCCCTCCACATTACTCCTCCATCCATACACACCGAAAACACTTTACCTTGATGTGCCTTTGCTTGCTATAGAAGAGTGAGCAGTTCTCTAAAATACAAGAACTAGCATTGTCGTGATCAGCAGTAGTAGCTGAAGATAATATTGTTGCTGTAGCAGAAGCACATTTTTACCTGGCTTACTCACACTCTCATAACAATACTCGAAAGGCAAGATGTATCTTTAAATGCTACCTTTGGCTTTACCCTTATGCCTTCTTTTACCTGTGAGTTAGTAACAACCATTTGGTAAATGCTCTTTTTCATATTATGCATGAAATTTCAATATTATTTTGTGTTTGTAAACCACTATATTACACACAAGACACGGCCATCATCGTACAAGAATGTAAATAAGGTTGTACTACAGCGTTCACCAATATGTAAATGCAGAAATATTATGTGTAATGTGAGGATACACAAGATACAAAAATACAAACCGTTTAAGAAGGAATAATATTATAATGCCGCTACACACATCAACAGTTCAGGTCGATGTAAAACGATGCACTTGCATATTATAAGAGTTCATTTCAAAGGTAAATATATTACTAAAGCACTCGTCTACCCTGCCATCATTGCATTGTCAGTCAGCAGAACAATTCATTCTTGCTTTGTGTCTTTTTATCGAACCTTTGCTATTACTATCAATATGCTCCTTTCGTTCGTTGGTTCATTTCATTTGTGTATGGTGGGATATGTGGACATTTCTTGACTTCATCATTTTGTCCATTCCATTAGTATCACGTTGGGCATGAAGAGTAACGCTGTATAAATTGTTACTCATTTACTTTGTTTAAATGCAAGCTATAAATGTTACAGGCTGTACGAAATATACCTATTTACCATAAAATGCATGATAAAAGTGCTTTTTAGTATGCTGATTTATGTATTTTAATATCCCAGAATGTGCCACCATGCCATTATGCATTGCTCACCACTAGTTTTTCGATATTAATTTTAGGCGAATCTTTTAGATTGTCTTTTCTGTATTATCTGAAATGTTTAAAGGGAAAAAAGGGGAATTGAATATCGTTAGTTTGAAATACAAATAAAATACATCTTTTCTACTGTGATGTATCCATCGTTTTGTCTATAATTTGCCCCTTTCTTCTTCTACCCTAGCTGCTTTCTTCATTCACTATTGTTGTATTCTTGTGGTTAACTAAAGCATTGTGATAGCAGGACGATATAGTAGAAAGAAAAACTGGTAGTTCCTACAATGATACATGTGTACCAAGTATAGTTTCTCATCACAGTATTTGAATTACTTGTATTTACAACTTGCACAAAATTATTCAATCCCCTTCGGTCATATAATCTACAAACTGCATTAGATTGTGCTTAGATATTACACATATGTAATATATATTATGAACAGGTAACATTAAAATTATCATCCTCATTTTGAAAAACAAGTTGAAATTTAGAATTCCCCTAGAGCCTCATAGTACTGCTAGTTTTGCTTAGTCATTTCATTTCTGAAAAGTAATGACATTTTATTGTCGACTTGTTTCACACTGAATGAATATTTACTTAAGCCTCGTAATAACAATAAAGCGCAAACATACACAGAGTTACTATTTCAATATTATGCGAAGAAGACATGTAGGTATATTGCTTGCAATAATACGTTTTGCCTTCCCCAGACTGCCTGCTCTGAATTACAAGCAGCAAGTAAAAAGTAAGTTGTTTTTTAAATCCTGAAATGTATATTTTTTTATCATTTTAGCAATTATATTGCTCTTCACACTAAACCTAGGTAAAATTAATGAAAAGACAATGTAGATACACTTTTATATTAGCGCGTCTTATTATAATAAATGGAAGACAAAACGGGTATGTTAAATATCTGACAATGCAATACAAAATATAAATAAAATACTAGAGCACAAGCAAAAATGAGCAAATCTAATACTGAATGATGACGATAAGCACACAATTACTAGAGCAATTTGTACTTTAATGTGTACTGCATTTATAGGTTTTGTCAAGAAAACGTAACTTCTACAATTAACAATGATTTTCTACGATAAAAGGATAGTATTCAATGAAGGGTGTTATTATAAATAGTACAAAATGATGCAAGGTATGTTTATTACTTGCTGTTACATTCTGCTCATAATTTGTATTGAAGCCTGTATAACATACGTATGTATGTATCTATGTATAGCAGGGTAATAATAAAAATGATTTTTGATCACTGTTGTGATAAACTATAAAAGTTCCAAATATGGTACAACAGAACAATGCACAAGAGTATTATAAATTTCATCAACAGCAAGGCTCCTTTCTGATATGTAATGTAATTGAAAAATCTTTTCCCAGAAGAAGTTTATTAACTTTTGTAACAAAGTTACAACACACGACGTTATGTACTTAGAAAGTTTGCATACAAAAATATTTTCTACATCACACGTTGTAAAACTGCATCTCTCTCCAAACATGAGTTTAAATTCGGTAGCATATTATGGGATTATCCATGCCCGCAAATTCTTGAAGTTACCTGTTAATTGTACCTTTTTTCACGTAGGTGGCTACTTGTTATTCGAAACAGGGATCACATTTTTGTGAGCCTGTTTCTGAAGCATATTATATTAGAAATCGAGGAAGCAGGTAATTTATCTGTTCAAATACATAGGCACTCCTTTCTCTGACAATTATCCAATCCTCGTGTAGGTTGCGGGGGTTGCTTTATTTGACGAAATCACAATTATAAGGGCAATCACTTACATAGTTCGAAGAAGTTTTATGGGATTAATACGATTTTTTTTCAATGTACGTTCATTTAGTTTCTCTAATCTTCAATACTGAATACGAATTTCGATATTTAGCATTTCAAAACAACCCCTTAAAATTCAACCATAAAAACAAAGTAAGATGTATTATTGTCCATCAAAACTGTATGCATTAATTTGTCCTACGCTTTTGGACTCGAAAGTATAATATTAATTTTGACGAGAAACAGGAGACAGACAATCATAAAACTTTTCAAACATTGTATGAGATAACAAATGATACCTATTGCTTTAGTTATGTAAAACTCTTTTCTCATTCCGTTTCCGTTTTCCCTTTCGTGGTCCTATTATCATTTCACATAATATGAAACATTTTTAAAGGTTATGGCTGATTTACCGACTTAACTGACTTCTGACTGTGGGGTGAGGGTGATTTACGAAATGGAGTTATTGTGTTACTTTGTTCATTATCTTATCAAAACTATCTGCCTTCCGATGACATTACGTGATCCTACAGTAATGGTTGTTCGAGTTTTCTCCTAGATCTAATTAAGGGGAAAAACTTAAACCGCCAGTTCGGTAAGGGAGTTGGCCCGTAACTTTTTATTTTCTTTACAGGACGGGTTTTTATGTAAAACGCATGACTTAGACAGG
>JAHZNG010004439.1:0-10567 GCA_027744375.1 Orchesellides sinensis
TTTTTTAACTTAGGTGGTTATACATGGTTTTCTTCATGAGTTAAATTGTTGTTTTCTTCGAACTCAAAGTAAAGTAGGTTTAATGCCTGTCTGATTTTATTGCAAATGGCAAATGGTTCTCAATTTTTGGTTTTGACATGCTTTCGTCGCTTATGCTTTTCCAAGTCACCTTTATACGTAAAAGAGGTTTCACAAAATTCACACGAGAACGGCCTTTCACCAGTGTGCCACTTGAGATGTGCGAGGCAATCACTTTGGGTTACGAACTTCTTGTCACACAACTCGCATGGTATTGGCTTTAAATTGTTGCGGACATGAACATTCTTCAAGTGGTTTTTTAAATACCGATCGCTTATAAATGTCTTCAGACATTTGTCGCATTTCAGCCTCTGCTCTTCATCATAGTGAGTTGGCTGGTGCTGTTCTAAATGTTGAAGGAGTTTAAAAGTCTGTCCACATGAGTCGCACTTAAAAGGTCTTTCTCCCGTATGTACCAATCGAAGATGTGTGTTTCTGGTTGCGCTTTGAACAAAGGTTGCTCCACAAAATTCACAAGAAAATGGTCTTTCGCCAATGTGAATCAAAATATGATTAAACAAGTATTGCTTGGTTGTAAATCCACGATTGCACAATACACATGCGAAAGCCAACAACACTTTGTGAACTCGCTTGATATGCGAACTTACATGTGACTTGGTCTTAGCTTTGTGTGAGCAATGGGGACACTTGTGAGGCTTATCATTGCTGTGAATGTTGACCATGTGGGACTTAAGGGCTTCCTTGGTTTTGAAGCTTTTGCTAGTACATATGGTGCATTGGTATGGTCTTTCCTCAGTGTGAAGTTTCATGTGGCTTTTGAGATATTTTTCCACCCTGTAGGCTTTGGGACATGTTGGACACTTAAAGGAGCGGGATGGGTTGTGGGACTGAGAATGAGTTCTTAGATTACTCTGACTCTGAAAAATTTTCGAGCAGATCTTGCAAGAGAACTGAGATTTACTTTGCTTAGTTCTGCACATTTTTTCGTGGGGTTAGGTTATAAATATTTTTTTAAAACTTTTATTCCAATTCGAAAATATGCAATGCACTTTTTACAGGTTAGCGATAATAGACTTACAGACAAATAAAAGTCTACTCTCCGATTGAAGAGCCTTTACAAGTCTTGTTACAGTTACTTTTCTATTCGCCAGTCAGACTCAGGCTGCAATTTTTTAACATTGCATTTACTTACCAATCTCGTGCCGTGCCAGAAATAGGTCGTTAGAAATATAGTCATTATTGTCTATAACCGAAATAAACTTCCACACGTGCATGGGTACATGTACTAATATTGTAGTAGTATCATAAACAAGAACCCTGTCTCCAACCCGTAGCCAAACATCCTAAATGTTGTGTAAAGTACTTTTAGGTACTTTAAAAGGGTTACCTCCAGACTTCAGACCCTTCTAAAACCAAGATTATTTTTTCACACATACATGTTTTATTTTGATTTTTGTGACCTAATCCATCCTTTTTGTATTTATCTTCACTCGTTAATTTTATATATGTAACCTTTCCATCTTAAAAAAAAGTTAGCTCTAGAGTCTAGAGACGTACTGCTATCGAGAAATTCTAACAACTACCGAATCTAATATGCGTGTATCATTGTTGAAAGTCCCAGGGGTCTAAATGTCACCTTATCGGAATTTTTCCTATTTTTACCAAATGGCATATGTCTAAATAAGTTTAGTCTTTGTGCATTCTTCTTCACCAATTCCTATCCAACTAATCTACCCATATGTACATATATCTATACCTATATCTAAATCTACCTGAAGTTTTGCTTGTATCAGAAAAATACCTGCAGTGTATTTCCTATCCTACTTACACCTGTTTCATTTAAGTTTTCGGCTTCATTGCCTATTTTATAAGTCAATATTCTTGGTAATTGCAACATTGCAACTATATACTCCTATGCAAATCTAGATAAACTGTCAATTTGCATGTCAAGTTTCGTTGCAATAAGCTAATCGCAATACCCCTCGTTTTACTATAGATGATAAATATTGATCTGATACGACCTTTAACCCTTAGATATACATATCGAATATCCATGTATAAACAATCTACAAATGTTAATTTTATTTATACGTGCGCCTAGCTAAATGTAATCGCATTTACAGCATTAACTTATTTGACCTAATGATTATTGCAAAACTAACATAATTCTCGATAATTACCATTGATTTACCAACCAAACCTTTCTTCAGACTTCAGAAGTCTGCAAATACTGGTCCAGAGTTCAGACAGACTGAAATGGAAGAGGACTAAGCATTGCATAAAATGTATGCGGATATTTTTGCTGACTTGATTCAAATGTTTATTTATATCATAGAGGATATAACGTTATATCCTCTATGATTTGTATTTTATAAATTAAATCACATCTCTGCTTTATTTATTTAAGTAACCTCAGTCATGAACTTCCTAAGTTATTCGCAGAAATACAATGTATCTAGTATCTATCTTGTATTCAGCAGTGCAGTTAATTTCCCTGAAAATGCTTTTGACAGTCAAAATGTTTTCATGATGAACCTACGGGACAAAACAACGGCAAAATGTTTACCCTGGTCATAGTTAAAAGCATTTTGGAAGATTTGTAATGGAAAGATCACAAGTACAAAATATCATAATAAAGCGGCACATGTTCGAAAGATATTTATTCACTAATTTTCACTGAAAATTTAAACAGCCAAAACATGTTTTTGATATAATTCAAATGAAATGCTTATTGATAAGCAGGATTCGTTTGTCATCTACGAATTTTCGCTGAGGTGAAACTATATTGCTGGCAAGATATAAAAGCGATGTAACTTCCCCATTTTTATCATTATCAAAAACGATTCCCTCAGCTTTGATGTGACTTGACATAAAACTACATAAGGAAGAATTCTAAAGAAGCTTAAAATATTACAATTATTTTCCCCCAGGAGGATCATAAATTCGGTTAGTTTCAGTCAAAGAGAAAAATATCTGTTTTTAGCTGCCAAATATTGCGAATGAAATTAAAATCCATAAAATATCATGTTTGTTTTCTTTTCTATATTACAGACCTTGAAAAGAACCATGAGAAAGATCTGGTTACTCTTGGCCGTGATCGCCATCATTAGCCTTTACATGACTACTCTTGCTTCTACCGCATCCGTCGCTGACGTTGAGGATGATGTCGCAGAAGCACGCCATCCCTTGTTAAGTCGCCAGAAACGGTCACCGTGGACGTGTAACAGTTGGACAGGCGACTTCCTGTGTGCTGGCTGGCCTGGGTCTTGGCGATGCCAATGTGGATCTGCATGCTACAACAGCGTTTGTACCTGCCGTCGTTGCGTTTAAATGATAACTCCACTGAAGTTTCTGGACATCCATGAGATAATGAATACAAGACGGTCAACAGTTAACACACGCTTTAAAATAAAATTGGTTTATTATATAGAAAAGTGAATTTGAATTGGTATTTTGATTGGCATCAACACAACTGTGTCTTTAATAACACTAACACCTACTTTATACTATTTTTCATAGTGTATTGTTACTTTTATGATTAAGTAAATAAATATATATACATTACATTTATGCAAATACTATATATAACATTTGTTTGCTATGTATTATGGAGTATATATAAAATTAAATTTAAATTGGAAAGCATCTCATGAGTTTTTGGACATTCTCTAGAAACGTTCTTCCATCAAATATCAAATTCTTAAATTACCTACTTTCAATGAAATAGACAACATTAACAGTTTAAAACCAAACTACCTACCGCATTCGCAAAACTATCAAATGTAAAACGCAACTAAAAAAGGCATGGCGCATACTCTTTAATCCGAGTGATTTTGGATAATATGAGATTTGAGGTGATCGTTTTTTCCATAAGTCGCTGGACACATTTCACAAAAGAATGGTTTCTCATTAAGGTGGCTCCGAAAATGATTCTCCAATAAAAATTTATTCTGAAAAGACTTTGCACAAAAGATGCATACATGTGACCGGCCGCCCATGTGAACGTGCCGAATGTGAGCCTTCATCAACTTCGAATTTCTCGTTGACACTGGACAATATGGGCATTGAAATTTATTCTTAATTGGATGGATTTGGAGAACATGTTGTCGCATATTTACTGCATATGTGAACTTCATGTCGCAATGTGGACATTGGTGCTGTTTTGGTTGATGGATCAAATTATGATATTTGAGTTTCGAAATCTCTTTGAAAGTTTTTCCACATGTTTCGCATGCAAACGGTCTTTCTCCTGTGTGAGTCTTTAAATGTTGGATGTAGTCGCTTTCAGAAATGTACCGTTGTTCACAGAGCGAACAACCAAATCGCCTGTGCGAATAGTCCCCGTGAATTCTTAAAACGTGCTCCTTCAATTTTCTTGGCTCGGAGAAAATTTTGAAGCAAATTTCACATTTAAATGGCTTTTCTTCCATATGCATAAATTGGTGGTTTTTTAAATGTTGTCGGAACTTAAAACTTTTGCCACAATCTTTACAAGAAAAGCTTCTTTCATTTGTATGTGTTAAAATGTGATTGTTCCTTGCAGAGCTTTGAGTAAATTCCTGTCCACAAATTTCACAACTTGATATAAGTTTAATGTGTACAGGCTTTTTAACAACTTGAACAATGATGATCGAGCGTAAAAATGTAGCAAATTTTACCCTTGATTGCAGTGGATTTTGAAATGACGGGTCGTTTAAATAAAAACCTGGATAAATGAGAGAAAAGATTACAAAGGAGGGCGTGAAGTGATGAGAGATAAATTCCAAACTATTTTTAACTATGGACTTACACATTTTCCGGATGATTTAATATTGTAATACGTATTGAAAATTTAATTAATAATTGAGAAAGTAACAAAGAGCAAATAATGACATTTTGGAAAGGAGGATGGTAGAATGTATAGCATTCAAGTGTTGAAAAACAATAGAAAGTTTTTAATATTTTTAGATTGACTATCCACCTAATATGTTTCTTATAAAACACGGCTTCGATAAAACAATATACCGCGATGGTTCTGGTAATTTAGTAGCAAATCTTAGTTTTGTGAACTTATGGAAAATTTAGGGAAGAATTTTTATTTGTTATCTCCTATTTATTTAGTCATGCTCTTGTATTAAAACGTAATGTCGTGGGCCAGTTTTCGCAAAATATTACTTCGATTGTGGTTTTCCGTATTTTTATTATGTTGATGCAAAGTGCAATGCGCCGTGTTTTCATTTTTGTAAAATGATTTTTTTATTACAGTTAGGCAAGCTTGATGTATTGTTTAAATTTTGTATTTAATTTTATTTACCAAGTATAATATATGTAGATATGTAGACAAATAACGTTTAGTTGTATTAACCTAACAAATAGTTTTTGATAGACGCAATCAGTATACGTAAACTAGTAGGTTCATTTGAAAAGTCTGCTTTTGGAAGACAAAAAATCCCTTATAAGCCCTTTTGCTGTTGACATTAAATTGAGCGGATATAGATACATGTTTATCTAATTCTTGTAGACTTTTCTCGATGTCTAACATTATATACCTATATATTTTCCCATTTTCTGAGCAATGCATAATGTATTGTATTTAAATTTCATTTGTAAGGATAATAATATACTGACAACTGATATACAATTATTAATTCATGTAGTATTTTATAAGATAGGGAAGTGAGAAATGATTAAAGAGTCAATAAGTATCATGAAGTAATAACAAATAGGTAGCAAATTTTACAGTTTTTACACACCGTGTTTAAATAAATTTGACAAGTTATAATTGTATCATACATACTTACTCCCTATTGCATTGCATGTTCGAAATTATCCATAAACAATGTCACAAACTTTGTATCTTATTGACCAACAAGAGTAACTTTACATAATATTGATGTAAGACATTTTTATAACTGTTTTTGCATTTGCAGTTTGGATAACCTTATAATTACTATCTATACCCAATGTGTAGTTGGTAGTTGGTACTGAAATAATGTAATAAACTGCTTGTTAAATTGTATTTTCTCCATAGTACATAATATATTGTATTAACTGGTGAAGTGATTTCAATTAAAAATCATAGTTCTCTTTTTTAACTTAGGTGGTTATACATGGTTTTCTTCATGAGTTAAATTGTTGTTTTCTTCGAACTCAAAGTAAAGTAGGTTTAATGCCTGTCTGATTTTATTGCAAATGGCAAATGGTTCTCAATTTTTGGTTTTGACATGCTTTCGTCGCTTATGCTTTTCCAAGTCACCTTTATACGTAAAAGAGGTTTCACAAAATTCACACGAGAACGGCCTTTCACCAGTGTGCCACTTGAGATGTGCGAGGCAATCACTTTGGGTTACGAACTTCTTGTCACACAACTCGCATGGTATTGGCTTTAAATTGTTGCGGACATGAACATTCTTCAAGTGGTTTTTTAAATACCGATCGCTTATAAATGTCTTCAGACATTTGTCGCATTTCAGCCTCTGCTCTTCATCATAGTGAGTTGGCTGGTGCTGTTCTAAATGTTGAAGGAGTTTAAAAGTCTGTCCACATGAGTCGCACTTAAAAGGTCTTTCTCCCGTATGTACCAATCGAAGATGTGTGTTTCTGGTTGCGCTTTGAACAAAGGTTGCTCCACAAAATTCACAAGAAAATGGTCTTTCGCCAATGTGAATCAAAATATGATTAAACAAGTATTGCTTGGTTGTAAATCCACGATTGCACAATACACATGCGAAAGCCAACAACACTTTGTGAACTCGCTTGATATGCGAACTTACATGTGACTTGGTCTTAGCTTTGTGTGAGCAATGGGGACACTTGTGAGGCTTATCATTGCTGTGAATGTTGACCATGTGGGACTTAAGGGCTTCCTTGGTTTTGAAGCTTTTGCTAGTACATATGGTGCATTGGTATGGTCTTTCCTCAGTGTGAAGTTTCATGTGGCTTTTGAGATATTTTTCCACCCTGTAGGCTTTGGGACATGTTGGACACTTAAAGGAGCGGGATGGGTTGTGGGACTGAGAATGAGTTCTTAGATTACTCTGACTCTGAAAAATTTTCGAGCAGATCTTGCAAGAGAACTGAGATTTACTTTGCTTAGTTCTGCACATTTTTTCGTGGGGTTAGGTTATAAATATTTTTTTAAAACTTTTATTCCAATTCGAAAATATGCAATGCACTTTTTACAGGTTAGCGATAATAGACTTACAGACAAATAAAAGTCTACTCTCCGATTGAAGAGCCTTTACAAGTCTTGTTACAGTTACTTTTCTATTCGCCAGTCAGACTCAGGCTGCAATTTTTTAACATTGCATTTACTTACCAATCTCGTGCCGTGCCAGAAATAGGTCGTTAGAAATATAGTCATTATTGTCTATAACCGAAATAAACTTCCACACGTGCATGGGTACATGTACTAATATTGTAGTAGTATCATAAACAAGAACCCTGTCTCCAACCCGTAGCCAAACATCCTAAATGTTGTGTAAAGTACTTTTAGGTACTTTAAAAGGGTTACCTCCAGACTTCAGACCCTTCTAAAACCAAGATTATTTTTTCACACATACATGTTTTATTTTGATTTTTGTGACCTAATCCATCCTTTTTGTATTTATCTTCACTCGTTAATTTTATATATGTAACCTTTCCATCTTAAAAAAAAGTTAGCTCTAGAGTCTAGAGACGTACTGCTATCGAGAAATTCTAACAACTACCGAATCTAATATGCGTGTATCATTGTTGAAAGTCCCAGGGGTCTAAATGTCACCTTATCGGAATTTTTCCTATTTTTACCAAATGGCATATGTCTAAATAAGTTTAGTCTTTGTGCATTCTTCTTCACCAATTCCTATCCAACTAATCTACCCATATGTACATATATCTATACCTATATCTAAATCTACCTGAAGTTTTGCTTGTATCAGAAAAATACCTGCAGTGTATTTCCTATCCTACTTACACCTGTTTCATTTAAGTTTTCGGCTTCATTGCCTATTTTATAAGTCAATATTCTTGGTAATTGCAACATTGCAACTATATACTCCTATGCAAATCTAGATAAACTGTCAATTTGCATGTCAAGTTTCGTTGCAATAAGCTAATCGCAATACCCCTCGTTTTACTATAGATGATAAATATTGATCTGATACGACCTTTAACCCTTAGATATACATATCGAATATCCATGTATAAACAATCTACAAATGTTAATTTTATTTATACGTGCGCCTAGCTAAATGTAATCGCATTTACAGCATTAACTTATTTGACCTAATGATTATTGCAAAACTAACATAATTCTCGATAATTACCATTGATTTACCAACCAAACCTTTCTTCAGACTTCAGAAGTCTGCAAATACTGGTCCAGAGTTCAGACAGACTGAAATGGAAGAGGACTAAGCATTGCATAAAATGTATGCGGATATTTTTGCTGACTTGATTCAAATGTTTATTTATATCATAGAGGATATAACGTTATATCCTCTATGATTTGTATTTTATAAATTAAATCACATCTCTGCTTTATTTATTTAAGTAACCTCAGTCATGAACTTCCTAAGTTATTCGCAGAAATACAATGTATCTAGTATCTATCTTGTATTCAGCAGTGCAGTTAATTTCCCTGAAAATGCTTTTGACAGTCAAAATGTTTTCATGATGAACCTACGGGACAAAACAACGGCAAAATGTTTACCCTGGTCATAGTTAAAAGCATTTTGGAAGATTTGTAATGGAAAGATCACAAGTACAAAATATCATAATAAAGCGGCACATGTTCGAAAGATATTTATTCACTAATTTTCACTGAAAATTTAAACAGCCAAAACATGTTTTTGATATAATTCAAATGAAATGCTTATTGATAAGCAGGATTCGTTTGTCATCTACGAATTTTCGCTGAGGTGAAACTATATTGCTGGCAAGATATAAAAGCGATGTAACTTCCCCATTTTTATCATTATCAAAAACGATTCCCTCAGCTTTGATGTGACTTGACATAAAACTACATAAGGAAGAATTCTAAAGAAGCTTAAAATATTACAATTATTTTCCCCCAGGAGGATCATAAATTCGGTTAGTTTCAGTCAAAGAGAAAAATATCTGTTTTTAGCTGCCAAATATTGCGAATGAAATTAAAATCCATAAAATATCATGTTTGTTTTCTTTTCTATATTACAGACCTTGAAAAGAACCATGAGAAAGATCTGGTTACTCTTGGCCGTGATCGCCATCATTAGCCTTTACATGACTACTCTTGCTTCTACCGCATCCGTCGCTGACGTTGAGGATGATGTCGCAGAAGCACGCCATCCCTTGTTAAGTCGCCAGAAACGGTCACCGTGGACGTGTAACAGTTGGACAGGCGACTTCCTGTGTGCTGGCTGGCCTGGGTCTTGGCGATGCCAATGTGGATCTGCATGCTACAACAGCGTTTGTACCTGCCGTCGTTGCGTTTAAATGATAACTCCACTGAAGTTTCTGGACATCCATGAGATAATGAATACAAGACGGTCAACAGTTAACACACGCTTTAAAATAAAATTGGTTTATTATATAGAAAAGTGAATTTGAATTGGTATTTTGATTGGCATCAACACAACTGTGTCTTTAATAACACTAACACCTACTTTATACTATTTTTCATAGTGTATTGTTACTTTTATGATTAAGTAAATAAATATATATACATTACATTTATGCAAATACTATATATAACATTTGTTTGCTATGTATTATGGAGTATATATAAAATTAAATTTAAATTGGAAAGCATCTCATGAGTTTTTGGACATTCTCTAGAAACGTTCTTCCATCAAATATCAAATTCTTAAATTACCTACTTTCAATGAAATAGACAACATTAACAGTTTAAAACCAAACTACCTACCGCATTCGCAAAACTATCAAATGTAAAACGCAACTAAAAAAGGCATGGCGCATACTCTTTAATCCGAGTGATTTTGGATAATATGAGATTTGAGGTGATCGTTTTTTCCATAAGTCGCTGGACACATTTCACAAAAGAATGGTTTCTCATTAAGGTGGCTCCGAAAATGATTCTCCAATAAAAATTTATTCTGAAAAGACTTTGCACAAAAGATGCATACATGTGACCGGCCGCCCATGTGAACGTGCCGAATGTGAGCCTTCATCAACTTCGAATTTCTCGTTGACACTGGACAATATGGGCATTGAAATTTATTCTTAATTGGATGGATTTGGAGAACATGTTGTCGCATATTTACTGCATATGTGAACTTCATGTCGCAATGTGGACATTGGTGCTGTTTTGGTTGATGGATCAAATTATGATATTTGAGTTTCGAAATCTCTTTGAAAGTTTTTCCACATGTTTCGCATGCAAACGGTCTTTCTCCTGTGTGAGTCTTTAAATGTTGGATGTAGTCGCTTTCAGAAATGTACCGTTGTTCACAGAGCGAACAACCAAATCGCCTGTGCGAATAGTCCCCGTGAATTCTTAAAACGTGCTCCTTCAATTTTCTTGGCTCGGAGAAAATTTTGAAGCAAATTTCACATTTAAATGGCTTTT
>JAHZNG010004440.1:0-15751 GCA_027744375.1 Orchesellides sinensis
CTAGTAGATGGTTTATGTAACATGGTGTCACTGATGGGAGAACAGTACTATGTATTGAATCGGCTAGACACTTGAATAAAGAATCAAATCAAATCAAATCAAATGTATAATCTAAAAATAAGTTTTCATGCTCTCTAGATCTATGGTTCAGTTTAACCTTTGAGTGTCAAAAGGACAATTGTATAAATTGGTAACTTGGAACAAAAGAAAGCAAAAGCAAGCCTGGGGTGAAGAAAGATGTCAAAAGGAATATACTTATATAAAGGAAAAAGCAACGATCATAAAAGCATCAAAAAGACTGAGAAGATGGGATGAGGGTAAACTTATGGGCTTTGAACATCAAATGCCCATAGAGGAAACCCATGTATACACATAACAAGTGGCATCTTCTGTCCACTCCGACGACAAATTGATTCCAAGATTTACAGCCTCCAAGACCTTATGGTGAACTTAACAACTGTCCTGTCCTCTTTTTCCATGATTTTGGAAAAGATGTGATTGTATGATTTTGGCGAGTAAAAGAACTAAAGAGTATGTACTTCTTAATAAACTTCGTATGTGGTATACTGCCACGCACAAAGTTATTCTTCCTCTTGTAAGACCTCCTTGATTTATAAAGTTCATTCAATTAGAGATCACAACTTATACTTAAAAGTTATTTTTTTAAACTTGCCAACACACGGTTTGCTTATAAATTGCCACAGATTAAAAACAACCTACCAGATTTAAAGATTCATTCATATATTGTTAGTATTCGCTCATAGTTCTCCTCCCAAAGCATAATGGACGAAATTGCTTCGACCAAATGAATCCTTTTGTTATTGTAAACATCGAGACTTTCTCGTTTTTTAACATATAATTAATTGACAAGATAAAATTTAACATGCAGATCGAGCGCTTTATCCCTTTAAATGGTTATTAGGTGACATGATAGCCCTATCTAGGGTTAAAGCGCTGCTTCCTTAACCATTTATCTCATTATTATCTTCGCTCTACTAAACTGAAGGATCGAATCATAATAATTTGATTGTATGGAATCTTCCCACTTTTACTGTTTCAAAGGGGTAACATTAGTAACAAAAATATATTTTCTGTTGTTCTAGTGTCCAACAAAAAAGTCTGAATGCCCCCTTGAGTGCACTTCATTAGCATCATCATGTGTACTTTATCTTCTACGGACCATTTAGAACCACGGTAAATCTTTATGGGTAACAAAACACAGCCTTTTTTGGTTTGATGGTCTCTGTACAAAAATAGAGAATGGAAACCAATTTGTTTTCACATTTTTACTCCTGGATGTGTCAAATAGCAATGAGTTGTGTGTATTTTTTTACTGATACACCTAACATTGATTACACAGCGGAATAAACAGGATTTGACCGGACTACTTATAAATATTATTGTAATGACAAAAAATCACACATGGGTGTAATAAGCGCGTTTATAGGTTGGTGTATTTGAAAATCTGAATAATATGGTATAAAAAACGTGGACTCTTTGAATACTCGTCCTTTTTGCAGATGAGGGGTTTGTTTAGTTATGCAAGCAAAACATTTGTCATCTTATCATTAAGATCACAATAAAACACTAGTGTAATATGTAATGATATTAGTTGTAACGCACACACGACTTGATGATCTGGAGCTATTGACTAGCCCGTGTTTAACAGGAATCTGTGAGTGTGCAAACCATTATTTTGAAAAGGCTTGAACGCCTTCTAAAACCACATATTTCGATACGGTATAACATTTCCGAGGCTCGTAAAAGCATAATATAGTTTACCAGTCACGCTTTGGGATTGCATATCATTTTATTGTCCCAAGTTACTTGGTTTTACACATTTTCCCCTTTCACTCCCCATGACAGCTCTAACCGATTAGAGACAAGAAGAATTTATCCTTCTGTCGGCTTTCGTTCTTTTTTATCTCTTCCAAACCCGTCTCATTTATGTCATGTAATGTTGTTGTAGGACTGTCCATGCATGCATACATTATGTTTGGGGAAAGTTGGAATATTATTAACATACACGAATACTTATTTTAAAATGTCCATTACAAATGTAATTCTTGATGAATTTTAAAGAAAGTTGTATAGCTGAATCGGGAATGCATTTGTTGCAAGTTGAAACTACGATTGAAGAAAAATCATTCGATGTCTGTTAATAATATGTATATTAAAAGATCACCATGATGTGCGTTATAATTACAATTTTGACTGGTTTTCGTCTATAAATACAGTATTTGGTAAACATTGCTAATGCATTATATATACAAAATATATTTTAAGACATGCTCGTTTTGAAATAATGTGTACCGTATTCAATCTATAAAGCATGTAAAATATGGTACTTGTACCTTTCTCAGCAAAGAAAGTGAGATCTAAGAAAAAAAGACAAAAGCAATGAGGGGAACGTAAGAACAAAGGAAATGATCTTTGAGGATGATGACGGCCATAAAAGGTTGCCTTTACGTGAAGATGAGACCATGTCTCGGAGCCATTTTCAATTTCTGATGATTTCACTGTGACAATCCGTGTGCTTGCAAAGGAATGACAACTCATTGATCTCATCGAATTTCATTTCACATTTCAGTGTTCCTTTCTGCTCGTTAGTATCAAACCAGCTCTCCTGTCTATTCTCCAAGTGTTGTTCATATCCAATATTATGCTGTATACACAGTAAAGAGGACTGTTACTTTTACAACCTCGATGTTAGTATACCGTACGAGATCATCACCATTTCAAATACATTGCCAAGCTTTGTAGCTGGTATTGGTGGATGTAATATGCATCTGTGGAGAAGTGAAATCAACTTTCATGGTCTTCGTCTGAGATGATGATGGAGACGAGAAAGAAACCAAAAATTTTGCCTAAGTAGACATATATTATGTACATACGATTTCACCTTTTCAATTTATATATAGAGTATTGATATGAGAAATGCATCAATAACAGGAGCAATGCTTTGTGTTTGTAAAATTCAGGCAGTGAACAACCAACTTTTTAAGAGAAAAGTATATTCTTTGTATGTAACCGGAAAAAACCTTGAACGCACATGTTCAAATGTTTAGTGAGCATTGATCAGGAGTTGGATCTGACTACCTTTATCTTTTCCATAAACGCGTCAAATATAATCCAATTCTAGTGTCAGACTATGCAAAAGACCTTTATTCATCTTACTCTGATGATAAAATGAAATAAGGAAGACAAGCCTATTGAAGTAAACGGAAAATACTTATATGAGCATGTACCATCAACATCAGCCTAGCTTTCTCCAACAATGAATACAAATATACATGGCGTATGAATACAAGAACGTGTCTAGTTATATAGGTATATTTTAAAGATATGTATGTTAGCTGAACGACGATTGTATTACGGTAAGGATGCATAAGTTTCCACTCTTTCTTGTGCCAATGACTCAAGTTGCTTGAGTTTTGTATAGACTCTTTGATATAGCGCACACAAGCGTAAAAAATAGGAGGCATTTTATTTGAGTCTGAGAGAAAAGGAAAGAATAATGACAAAAATGTATATATTATATGGATTGTAAGCGGATATAACATTTATGAGAAAGTCGTTGAATTCACTAGAAAACGAACATAACGTCACACTGAATGTACCCACCGCACGCACATAATATCGCATTATATGGATAAGCTTTAAAACAAGTTTGAAAGGAGAGCAAAACGAGAGAGAGAAAGAAAAAAGGGATGATGATATGAGCATTGACGATAGGTATACAATGACAATGATACGTATCAAAGAGGAAAAAGTTAACATACTCTTATTCTTCTTGCTCTTTTTTGTGTCTTATAGTTTAAGAAGTAAGAGCACATTTTAGGGCTAGGAAATGTTTGCATTTTGTCTTCAAGTCGAATCATGATCCGAGAAAAGCCTTTTCTTTGGCTCTCTGCCCCTCAAGCGACTAGCAAAATGATACGACATGATACTTTCAAATGATACTCTCCAACCCATACTCCATATATAGCGGCATAATGCGCCAAATTATATAATTCCATTTTCCATTTCAAGATGTGATTTGTTGCCGACATAAAAGTCGCCTTACATCTTATTTCTTTGTGGATTGCCTAAACTTTCTCCATTCTTGGGACCTCTTCAGTCCATCATTTCACTCCATCTCCTATGCTTCCATTCCAATACTATCTACTACATCCTTTTGAAACAGAGATGAACGGAGGAAAGAATGCACTGCTATTTAAACTTTTACATAGACACACGTAAGTTTGAATATAATGTATACATACAGTATATCCGACCCCAAGAAAATTTAAGCCATTCATTCTTCTCTCATGTAAACGATATCTAAGTACCTTTTGCTGGTACCAGGAGTCCACTCCTTGCCATTTCCACGCAAGCACATCAGCATTATTATTACCGGGTTTTCTTTCCCAAGCACTATTTTTATGTCCGTAGTACATAGACCCACTCACAAGGCTTCATCGAAAACGAGACCTTTTACAACAAGAAAAACTATAACATATACTCGTTACACAGCAGTCTGTCATTGCAGCTTGAAATACTCCCATTGACTCACGACTATATCTTTCGCTCTCTCCATATCTCCATTTCCTTTCTCTGTTTGAAAATTGGTTCGCTGTCAGTTTTGCTCACCCTAATTTCAAGTTCCAAAAGGGCTCTTTAAAACAAATCAAAGATATATACTTAAAATGGAAAACAAAAAAGGGAAGTCATAAGATACAGAGAAAGTACGCTTGAATGTGGGATGCTCAATGTTCATTCTTCCTATTCCATTGATAAAAATATTAAGTACGGAATAACCACCCGTTTAAATAAAATCCAATGTATGTATGTATGCGTCCACATTCTGAATTGATGGGAGTTAGGAAATACCGACAATATTTTTTTAAAATAAGGATATTTCTCTCGTACTAAATTAGAAGTTACTTGTCTTTGGACAAGTGAGAGATGTAAAATAGCGAAGCTTATTAGTTTACCGTGTCGTCATAATATATAAACTAAAGGGCTGCTTACATTCAAAGAGGCTTAGAGTGAAAGAAGCAAGTAAGTATAAAAATATGTGTTCATTGACCATATGACGTCGCTTAGTGAGCAAATAAGTTTCCCCAGACATTTTTTACGAGAAATGCAGTACTCAAACTCATGACAACACATGCAAATGAAAGCCCCGAAAGTAAGTGTGTGATCAAGAAACTTTTCATATAATTTTTTCTAATTTGGTCCCATTTGAAAACTAATTTTTACCGTTTGGAAACACATCTATAATGTGACATATTGGATCCCTACATTCCATTTTCATACTGGATAACTAATTTGGTTATGGTTAGTCACACATTTTTTTCAATTTTTTTCCCGAGCTCACTTGGTATTAAAATGAGATGAAAAATGAGCTGTTTGCTTGTGCTCTATTTCAAATCTATTGAAAGGAGTAAGTATGCACGGATTTTACCTTCACAGAAGATGAAAAGAATATAAAAAAAAGTTTCTACGAGTCACACTATATTTCACTGCTTGTGATTTTTATTAAAATTTTGCATAATGATGGCCAATTTTGTTAAATAGCATGAATATGCATGTCGTATCATATGCTAAGCCTTTATTAAAATTTTTAGACGGATTTCATAAGTCAAAATTGAAGGGTAGTGATAAGAACTACATACGAATTAGATATCATATTATTAAAAAACGACTGCGCAATCCAAGTAAACTTTTTTACTTAATGTTAATAGTTACATATAATACCAAGCCTACTATTTCCCGGCTGTAACATCTTTTAAGTTATTCCCCCTCATTACAGTTTTAGAAAATAAGCATGAAAACTCTTTTTTTTTTACAAATCCTTCTTCTTTAAAAAAAATCTAGTATTTATACTAATTTTTCTATGTATAACTTGACTTTTGATAGAAATCAATGTATGCACGTATCATAATGGATATCATAATACATACTCTCACGTACTCCACGTAATCGTCGAAAATATTAAAGTGATAACTACAAATTGGTTGAATTCTAAAGAAATGCTAAGAGGGCTAATGACTAACCAAAGTCGTATATATACTGTGCACCTTTACAATGGGGTGAAATAAGATTCAATTACATCTCTACACGCTGGCCCATCACCATTGTAAAGTTATTGTTTGTCACAGTCGTTTCATGATATTCGACAGGAGCATTTTAAGGGCAAGGGTTGCTGGCTAAGATGAGTTTAGAAGACAAAGAATGGAGACGCTTCAGAGATTTCTTTAGCGAGTGTTGCCCAAGATTGCGTGAAAATGTGCTCTTTATATGCACTTGAGGAGACGGGTGACGTTGTTTCCTTGTGGTCACAGTTGTTGAATAATACCGGTTTTATAGTTGCAAATTCAAGTCAGGATCACATACAATAATAACCAAATGGGGTAACCCATTGATCATAGATGTTTTTTCGGAATCAACCATGTGTTTTCTTATCTTTTTTCCCTGTGCGTTCTCTACATTTCATGTACCTTTTCCCACTTTCTTCTTCGCTTCATCTATCCCTAAGGACATTTGGTCACACTGCACATCGCAAAAGTATTACCCTCAAATCATTTGAACTTTTGTGGTGTGTATAACACATATACAAGCTAATACGTATTGCACATATGCATGCATATATAAATGCATACGGGTTCAGGGAAGTCACACATAATATATTCTGTCCAAATCCTTTTTACCAGTAGTGGAGACATATATCTTTGAATTATATAATTTGACCAATAGGAAGAGTCAGATTTTTGAAAATTGTATACCATGCACTACAAACATGTACATACGTGTGGCCATATATGTTTAGAATCACTTCACGTAATATCCAAGTTTGAAGACTCAACTGATTTCGTTTTAGAATTTGATTCAAACAAAATGTCATCTGCGTTGTATACAATATCTTGGAGTAAAATCAAAACACCCCCAGCAATATAATAGTTTGTTTGGTGTACATCACACGTACATGTTTAGTTATAAGGGAGAAAGTAAGATGAAACAAAATCAGAAAAATAAAACAACATTTGTAGGGTTTGCTCAACGCTCAGGTCTTGCTCATAAATAAGTGACTGTATGTAATGTTGATGTGCGCCTTTTTTCTTTAATACACCACTTGGTTAGTCCAGAAAACAAAATTGGAAAACCAGTCAGCTACACTTTCTTCCAATAAAAATGGTGGGAAATATAGCGAAACATGTACACAGGATCATTTCAATCTCATCGTTGAATATGAACTATAAGAATGTTTGAAGTTAAAATAAATCCATGAAAATGAAAGGCAATACAATTTTCTGGTACCATCAACGAAAACAAATCTCTGTATTAAACACAGAAGTGTGGTCTCCATTTTGGTACATCCAATATATGTAATTGCGACAACATATAGATAGTCAGTTACAGAAAATTTATTTAAGTTTTGGTATTAATTAATTTAGAGAAAGTCGAATGCAGCGATAATCGCATATTAAAGCAAGGAGTTGAGTCAATCAGGGGTCATTTTGGGTTCTAAAATTATGGTCATAATGGAGAACACAAATTTGAACGTAAAAGATGAGATATACAAACTCATTTAGAACATGTTATTTTTTGTTGCAAAAAGTCATAATCTCTGATGTTGCAGCTGGTGTTGTTATGATATTAAAGAAATGGCTAAGACTTACTTGAAGAATTCTTAATAGTCTTTTGATACAACTACTTTCTACATTTGAAAACGGTGCGTAAACGAGCATTTGATTACTGTTTCTTGTTACTTTTACCGTAATACTTCTGTCAAGTAGTCTGAAGCTTTTCAACGAAAACAAAAAGCACTAACAACAGATGTAGCATCAACAAACAGGAGCACCCTAAAAAGAAAGTAATTTTTATCGCATTTTCTCTATCAAAAGTTTTTTTCTATGTAGACCAACTAGAAGTAGTGTCCACTTTCATATGTGGTATCATTGGCCACATACTTATACCTCAGAATCAAATACGTTTCTGATGCCATATTTTCGAACGGAGTTATATGTCTAGACGTTTTGTTATGCAAGAAATACACATAAAGCCGAATTCTTTAATAATTTTCCCAGATTTCTTTTCCTTATTGTGATTTTCTCCCCAAATATGATTTTATTGCTTTTCAATTAACTCATCAGCATTTTCATTATATGATGATTGAATGAGATGAGCGTTGCGTTGTGTACTTTCTTATGAATTGCGTTGGTGATGAAATACAAATAATGGATTCAATGCCACACACATGTGCTGCATACATGCATGCATTTTACTTTCTCTCCATTTCAAGCGAATAACAATCTCTAAAATCAAAAATATATTTTTCATGGAACAGACAAGAGTGGTCATCATAAGAGTAAAGCATATATACATATCTAAAATTTAGCCTGAAAGATAGGATGAGAGAACATGCTATGCCGACGGACGGTATGGAGATGAGAGTGTACACAGATGTCTGATGGACGTCAAGATTGCTGGACATTCTGCACCGATTCCCTCTCACACTCCATTTGAGACCTAAAAGTTGGAAATAAGTGTTCCCTGCTGGCATTATCGTGGATTTGGTGGTGGTCTTACTTCTTTAACATGACGCAATTTCCATGCTAATGCCACTTATTTAAATGTCCATAGGAAACATGACACATTCTGTTGGTTGGGGAAGCATGTTCAAAGTTTCATATTAACCAAATCGGCAGCAACAACTTGCGAGCATAAAAATTGCTTCGAATTCCCATTTGGAGGTCATTTACTCAAAGGGAAAAAAGCATTTAATTCAGTTTACGTATAGCTGCTGTATTTTGCCAAAAGAGATTTTTAATTAAACAAATCCAATGCGAGGCTAAGGATATACATACCTATTAAGGTTTAAACTGGTTAAAAATTATATTTTATGGGGCTGTAAAAATCCTTACACTATGAAAATTTCATGTTCAGTCTAGTGTTCACCTTAATGTACTTCTTTTTAAAATGGTTTGATTACCCGTATTAATCTAAAATATTATTTTATTATAATTCTAATTCGTGAAAGAAAGTTGTAATTCCTATAAGGTACGTACAGGTAAATATTTATTACTGTTAGATTCGTTCGTACGTATCAATTCTCAAGTTTTATCATAACTACACGTCTATAGTAGTCAAAATCAAGCGTAAAATTTTCAACAAAAGTTCGTATTAGTAACCACGATTTCAGTTTTGAAGCACGAGAATTTCGGATTCGGACGGCCTCTGTAGCTCGGTTTATTTTCATAGCGAAACGCGTACATGCTTATAGTAAAGACAAGTGTACTATGAGGGAGAGAGTTTCGAACAAATAAGCTTAGAATAGCTAGGCAGTATACGCACGAGAGTATATCTCATCAGATCGGAGAGTCGGATTATTTTATAACCGTCATGCCCGACTCGGCTGCATATGACGCCTCTAGATTCTTTATCGTTCATCAAATGCCAATTAGCACAACTATCCAAGTGATGTTACTCGTCGTGGTAGACTACAATAACTACCTGGTTCACATTCTTCCGCAGTAGAATCTCTCTTAACTCTCATCATAATTCTATTTGATGCTATACACCAGCAGATGTGTTAAAACGGTACGAAGCATGAAAGAACAGAGCACAGTTGTGTGGCAATGTCACAAGTCTACATCTAGGATGCTCTTTTGTGTGTTTTACTCCAATTTCTGTAAACTCCAACTACCGCACATTATTTCAATCAAGTTTATTTGATGGAAACGAGAAAATGCATCACAATAGAGTCAATAGATTTGTTTAGAATTTAGTAATATGTAACTAATTTGCATCATAGGCTATGACTATGACTTATTTGCGTACACCCATTGATACTTATGCATACATTGATAATGCAGATGGTAATCTATTAATTAGAAATTCATATGCAAGGTCTTAAAAGTGGAATCAATTTGGTAGTATCAAAATAAAACGTGCCCACACCCTCTTTTTCCTTCCTTTTTGCCAAACCCTACACGCTCTTGACTTAGCTAATATTACATAACTCAAATATTTGGTGGATTGGTTTGATCAACTTGATATATGCTTGCTTTTACATTAAATAAAAGTATCTTGAGCAAAATCGGGTAGACAGCTATAAAGTGACACTAGGAATTATTGAAAACAATGCAGGTTAAACTTGTAAATACACATAAGTAATATTTGTGTGGTAAAGTTAACCCCGAATTAAAAAGCTGTCGTATTTTTATATATCCTAATACTCAGGTAATTAAATTAGTCATGCAAATATTTTACTTTGATAATGTACTTCCGTTTCAGGTTCAGTCTGCTCGACAATTTTCAACTTTTTATGCCATGAACCTTGAAAGCTGGATACGTTGACGGTCAATGTACTATTTTCTGTGCACAAATTTTTCGAAAAGTTGCATAAAATGTAGTTTTTATCTTCCTGTAATTTAGTTTTTTACCAAGCCTAAAAACATAATAAGGCTAGCATGATTAAAGCACAATGCGCACTTTACGTTTACGACCCGATAAACCGTTTCGTCCAAGTGCATGCAAGTATCAACAGCGTCCGTAAAATGGCAGCAAATCAATGCCTCATAGCGACACTTTTCTACAGTTCTTCTGTCTCTCAGTACGTTGCATCGGTTGGTGGCTAGATGGCCTATTAATATTATTAGATTCTGATGAAAACTGTAAATGGTAAAAGTAACTGCGTATACTAGCTTGAAATAGGATTTTTTTGTACTTTTAATTGCTAAAAGTCAGGATTAAAAGTTAATGTAATCATTTTGATGCTGCCCTAAACTGATATGAACTCTTTTGTTTGAGATTTGCTTTGAGAAACTTTTGAATGAAGCCCCAGAAATGTGACAGTAGTACAACATATTCAGTTTACTCAAATGCTTTCGAAAATATAGAAAACCCGACAAGCGTTGTTGGAGTCGCTGAACATTTTAAGCATAGGTTCACAAGGTGAATAAATTAAGGTTACAATGTAAAATTCGCCGTGCTTTAGTTTCATTTCAAGCTAGACGAAAGAGAAAATTTGAAACAATTTAGATATATTAAAATAAAATACCATTGTAGCCATTTAAAATGTCATGCTATAATCATACGTATATTTATATGTAATGGGACAAACCAATGTATTCTGATCCAATTTGTATTGTAATGAATAGTTTTTTATTATTATTAAAGAAGATTCAGCGTAACTTTCGATTTGTCAATTAACGTTTAACAAGATACCTGTATGCATAATATGTGTCACAAAACAAAACTTATAAGTTAAGGTAATTTTATATGTTATCAATGTAATTCAGAATAAAAAATCGAAGTAAATGCAAACATACAAGTTGTTATTCCCAATGAGATGGGTGGAAGCTAAATGGTTACTTTAAAATGCATGGCTTCAACTTCTACTGTTAGAGCTCACGATGAATCCATAGCGTTACATATATATTTATCTAACATGAATGATTAACGGTTATAATCTTATATTCCTATATATTAAACATATTTACATAGTACAACAACTGTATATAATACTCAACGTGTTCTTATTTAATACAGTATGACATAGTGGTTCACCTGAAGTAGAATATCTCAAAGTATTTCACAAATACGTACAGTTTCTTTTTTATCGTATCTTCCGTAACTTTGCCATAAAATTTATGTACTAGTCTACATGAGAGTTAAATTATTTTATAATACAATACAAAAATGATCGATTCTCCCTCTTCCCTCCATCAATATATTTTGTAATTTTTAGTAACACTTCTTGGAACATGCACACTTTCGAATTATCTCTACGTCTTTGGTATATCGCGTTCCGTCATTGCATATTAGTCTAACTCGGCGACGACGCGAACGTTTGGGTGTGCAACAGGTATCCCCGCAACTACCAATGCATGCAGCAATCTTTAACGGTCTCCTCGACCGGCATCCATGCTCTGTGTAGTAGTCTTTATACTGCTCCTTCTTGCATGTTGGTGCTAAAACATAAAAGCGGATATTTAAATTTAGATTAATGTTGCCATTAAATACAGAGAAGATACTATTAATAAAATCAACGATGTATTCCTAATGACTTCTTCCTAACCTTCGTCACAGAAACGTCCACCAAATCCTGGAGTACATCTGCATGCATAGTCTTTGCCATTTTTTGATGGGATACACCTGCCATGTTTGCAACGATTATCTTTACAAACATCTTTGACTACTTTGCTCTTTGTGCTGAATGTTGACTGGATTTGAGCCGCCGAGACATCCTTGCTGACAGGTTCTTCGCCTTGGATAGAAGCACATCCTGGAACAACCCCCTGTTGACGTTTGGCATTGGTGTAGTCAACCCGCTTATTGTTTATCGTCAACAAAGAGAGACAACCTAAAATGTAGAATACAAGCTGTAAGTCATAATATCTGTCTTGAACTAAATCAAAGTATTTAAAATGCAAGAGCCTCACCGTGGAAAGATGTGCTGTTCCTCAAATGCCACTGATTCAAGGCTGTCGACGCAACAGTAGAAGGCAATCCCCCGATGTACAAAGGCGTAGTTAATTTTAACAGATCTTTGTCGCCATCATTGATTATAGAACGAGCCCTTCCTTTGTCTACACGCATCGTGAAGTTCTTTTTGACGGCCAAAAGCTCGACAGTGTGCTCCTCTCCGTCAGCAATCATCTCGTAGCTAAAAGATTTTTTGCAAATAAAATAGGTCATGGGTTATTATTTCTTCATATGATGCACAAAATAGACTTTCAGATGTATATAAATCATTATCCCATCTTAATTTACTACCGAATGTTTAATAGAAATAGAACTTAATGACTTTCTGCATTACTAACCTGTACATTGTTGACGCTGGGTAGTTACCGACATCATAGCTTATTCTGACACGGCCAAGAAATAATTCCACTGCAATATGTTGACCTTCTCCATTATAAAGAAGTACTCCATTTTGTTCCAAAGTAGACAAAACAAATGTTATGTTTGCGTCAGGCTTTGTACGAAGGGGTTCAAGTTCCACCCAAGATCCATTGCTGGCGATACTAATACTGGTTAGGATTTCGCATCGTTTTCCTAGAATTTAGGCATAACATAAATTAACATAATTTTAATTTAGGATAAAAATCAGTTTACAAATTATTGTAACAAGGAATTAGAAATTGTATGAAGCTAGGTCTACATAAAAGTTATTTCGAGAGCATTTTAATTTAAAATATTAAATACTTAGTTGGTAAGATAAACATTCATTGATAAGAAATGTCATGAAAAGCACATACCTGGCACATATTATTTAAACAATCATCAACATTTATTGAACAGTTAACACCTTGGAACCCTACAGGACACTCACAGGTGTAATGGGAATAGTTATCAATGCATTTGGCACCGTTTTTGCAAGGATTAAACTCTTTGCTGCAGAAAGCTATTTTGGTTTCACAATATTCTCCTGCAACAAAGCATAATGAATAAGATAAAATTTATAATAAGTTACTTGTTTCAGATTTCTGAATATATGTAAGTATTACCCATAGAGTCCGTACTTACCGGTAAAACCAGGTTGACATTCGCATCTGTACTTGCCAATTAGATCAACGCATGTTGCGTTGTTCTCACACTTGTGGTTAATGCAATCATTCTCATTTACTTCACATCTGTGACCAACAAATCCAGGCGGGCATGTACAGCTAAATCGTCCTTCCTCCATAACACGACATGTCCCGCCGTTGATGCATGGTTGGCCATAACAGGCATCTATTACTTGCTCGCAATGACGACCATGATAGCCAGGAGCGCAATTACATTGATAGTCAAGATTCGGCAGTGGCTCACAAGTAGCTCCATTGCCACATGGATATGTAAAACAGTGATCACATTTTGCCCTGATTGCGGATGGAACGTTATCTGAAATTAAAACAAACATACATATATAGCAGTTGGTATTTATAAAATGTAAGAAAGTAGATTAAGTTTATTATGAGAGCATACCGATGCATTCAAAATCGCCTGGGGGTGTTGTAAGCAACAGTTTATTCCTCATTGTCTCTGGTTCACTGCAGCGGGCTATGCCAGGTTCTAGGAAATCTCGTTTCACCCAGTCAGCAAGCCATTTCAAACCACAGTCACAAAATAATGGATTGCCACCAAGAGCCCTGAGAATAATTAACATCATTAAATATAATTTCTAATTTTTCACAACAATTTTGAATCATTACTTTCATGATCCTTCAAATAAGCACATTGCATGAACAAAGCTTACAAATGCGTGAGAGAACGAAGATCACGGAAAGTTCCTTCTGGGATCATAGAGATGTCGTTTGCATGCACAGATCTAAGTCATGGAAAAGAAATGATCAGTGAACGGTTACTATGACAAACTACAGTACTCAGTAAATTTGTGACTAAAAGTAATTACAGTATCCTTAAGGAGGCCAGGCCTGCAAATGCATCTCGCTGTATGCATTGCAACTTGTTGTAACTTATGATTCTGTAAAGTGCATAATAATATACAAAATTCAATTAATTTCGTCAAAATATGCATGAAATAGACTTTCAAATACTTGTTGACACTCACAATGTAGAAAGTTTTGTCAAATTAGCAAACGTCATGTTGGATATCATTGAAACTTGATTGTTACTGAGATCCCTGGAATCCCAAAAGAGAAAAACGTCCATTTTAAAGATTTACGTTCCATTTTAATACAGTATTGTAAGTATGTGGGATATAGGCTTACAGTTTCGTAAGATACTTGAGATGCCCAAGACGGCTCAAGTCTATCCTTTGTATTTCATTCACATCCAAATATAACTCAGAAGTTTCAGCAGGAATACCAGTGGGAATTTCACGTAAATTGGCACGACTACACCACACCACGGTTCCTGTGCAGTTACATTGTGGTGGGCAGTAGCCTTCACCTAGGCAGCCACGGTCGTCACCTACAAAAGGGATTTGCTATTTATTGCATACCAATACCAAATCTTGATAAAGAGATGATCGTAGACAAATGATAAAGTACTTGTGCATCTGAATTCATGTGGTGGAAGACTTCGGATTAGAGTATCTTTGTGTCGCAGAGGTGCGTGACATTTTGGTCCATCTGTGCTAACAATGGCTTCTTGCCTTCGAAGCCATTCTGCTAGCCATGCTAGGTGACAATTGCAATTGAAAGCGTTACCATCCAAGTTCCTGTAAGCCATAAAATAAACTTTTAAGTATCAAGTAATATAATTTCCACGTTCATGTTACGAATCAAAACTATTTCGCTCCAATATTAATTGTATGGGCAATTTCTATATTCAAACTCACAATGACTTTATACTCAACAGGGACTCAAAAGATCCAGGCATTATGCAAGATATATGATTATCACCAAGTGACCTGAAAAAGAACAAAGGTTTTACAAACTAGCTGAATAAATTACAAACATGGTGTGCGTTTGTATGTATTTTTTTAATCGCATGGCTATTTTATTGATTACATAACACTTACAGACTCTTTAGGTTACTCAATCCAATAAACATCCTGTTGTTTATTTCTTTCAGTTTGTTCCCTGTCAGCGTTCTGTAAAGCATAAAAATTGTATTTTTTAAAAATAAACTTATTTCAAAAATCTTTAAATAAATATATAAAATGCGTAGTCCATAATTAGTAAAAACATACACTTCTAGAAGAGACGCGGAGCCCCTAAAGGCGCTATCCTCAATTGCAGAAATCCTATTCCCATTCAGATCCAACTTTTGCAAATGGGGCAACTTTGGAATCCAACCGCTTCTTACTCGA
>JAHZNG010004441.1:0-13052 GCA_027744375.1 Orchesellides sinensis
TACCATTAGAATAGGTAAATATATAAGTACTTCAATGACTATTTTGGCATCTCACGTTTCAACCGCATCTTGGCGGATGAAGAGGAGGAAGATGAAGACGTTCCGGTGGTCGATCCGTGATGATGTGTCTGTTGCTGCATTTGAATGTGTTTCTGCATCTGAGCTTGCTGTTCTTGAATTTGGTGATGAAGTAATAAAAGCTCATTTTGACTTGAAGACTGACTATTCGTGATACTAGATGAAGATGACGACGAGTTATGGTGATGGTGATGAGAAGATCCGGAAGATGAAGAGGACCCTGCTACAGTTGAGGTGGAGGGAGTTAACGATGATGATGAATTGACTGCCGCAGCAGCAGCAGCGGCTGCTGAAATTTGACTAGTCAGATCCAGTGAGAATGGTCCTTTCGGTCCACCTAGTCCAGCCGCTGAAGGAGTAGCATGTAAGAAATTAAACAAACGAGAGAAAATTAGATCAAGAAAATTACAGTTGCTATTTTGTAACTGAATCACACTGATGAGCTTTTGCCATGTAGATGCCTTGTGATTCAAGATGTTGGCAGAAGGAGGATTGTTGAATTATTGAAAAGGCTTGTGCATCAACCAACGAAATCACAAAATGTTTAAGGTTTTGGATTTGGGTATGGGAAAGTATAACGAATTTCTAACTACAACCTCACCTCTAATACAGGTTTACCAGAACAACGCGATATCTCTTTGTGCTGTAAACGCAGGAGATGCCAATTTCTCCTGAATTTCGGAATGCCAAGAATTTAGCAGTCAGGTCTAAAAACAAGTGCCTTGTACGTCCCTTTCTATCCTCCAAATTACGCATAGCAATTTGTAAACATTGAAGATGAAATCTACACCAGACCAGAAAGTATGTGGATTTCCCAGTATACATAGGTGTTACATTACAAACAGTTACTACAAGGGCTTCCTTTAACTATTCTGCTAAATTTACTTCGAGTAGAACGCCTAATAATGCATCACGTCAGCCAACAGTATGACACGGTAGTGTCTAGAATGATCAAGCATCCTGACAGATACCAAAGCATGCCCAGTTAATAATTTAAGAATTTTCTGCGAACACAACCAACCAAAACGTAAAACCCACAATGGGATTTCAGACATTTCAGCTAGTGAGTATTTCAACCAAAAAAGTAATAAACACACATTACTATAAATGTATTTATAACAGCTATTAATCCAAACTGAAAAGCCACCTAAACACGCGAGATGTACATATAATCATGGAAATAGCTTCTATGCAGCATCTACACCCGAGACCCTCTATACACGTATATAGCGCAAAACAGAAGGAAGATGGACCCTCTAACTGAAGGTAGGTAGTCAAGAAGAACTTGAAGGGGTGCATGTGCTTTCACTAATGCAATGTGTAAGAAACGATCGTTGCGTACACGGGTGGATGAAAGCACACCCATTAAAAACCAAATTATCATTGGCAGTGATATTAGCATAGACTGACATTCCGAAAGACACGAAAAAGCACCATACAAAAAAAATCCCATAAAGTTAGCACTTTCTTTTGCCTCTACCCTCTCGTTAATGTATTATACAGGGTTCAGGTACAGTGAATAATACATTTATCTTTTTCGTACTGCAGAAATAAAAGCAACATAATGTAATATGTAGCATCACCAACCAACACAGTACAGTAGTATACATATACCTACATCAAAACCTTTGGTTGCAAAAAGAAAGTCAGAACTACTGTGCAAAACTGTTGTGCAAACGTGGTGCAAGCTGTGTATTCAGTGTATACCAAGAGGAAAACAATTTCTGTCACTTCACACTTCCAAGAAGCAAAGTGAAAGGAAAAAAGGAGGCCTAAAATGGAACAACCAAGATGATGAAGAAGATGACAAGAAAGAAGAATGAGCAGTAGTACCAATGCTGTGGGATGCTAGGCAAAAGGAAAAAATCTTCTCATATTTTGAATTCCATGCAGAGAAGAACGAACATGGAGAGTAATCATAATAATATACACGTATGTATGTACCTAAATATCTATGCTTGGTAGAAAACATTTATAATTTATATTTAGGTATACAAGTTCTAATAGCACAACCAGCATTTTACGTGCATTCATCCGTCTATTTTCTCATTTCTCTGACATAAACTCTTATCCTTCAAATCCAGATGTAATGTCTAAAATGTGATGGAAGAGAGAGGGAGTCAGAATGAGAGACGATGAATACGATGATGACATACTACACACCAGCCATAAGACATGCAGTGTAGTATAAACTATCCTGTCGGCTATTTTATGTGCTTTTACCAGCTGTAGGCTTTTACAGAAACCAATATGAATATATATGTAGACATGTACAAACTTCATCTCTTGCGGGAATAGTGCGCACAACGACGGGTTTTACATAACTTTTCTTACATTCTATTGTCAGCAAAAGCCAACAGCAAAGCAATAAAACTACCTTCCACAATTCCTCTGCCTGTCCCTTTTATATCCCATTGTCTGTCTTTTCTCTGGATCATCATAGCTACTGACGGAGCCAGAACCTGTATTGGGAGCGGTTAATTTTCTGAGGAACTGTAAGGAGCTGTGTATAACATTTCATGCTGTCTGAATATGTACGTTTATTATGAGAAGACAGGCTATGCATAAATCCGAATTCTTGCTTGACAAAACATGAATATGAATTTGCGTTATTAAACGCACCGCTAGGGTTTCATGGATGTGCTCATTTCTGACTTTTTAATATTCAACAAACTCTGAAAATTATTCCGGGTGAATAATAGACTAAAAGATTACAGTCAGCTAGACCATACATATTTATTTGATGCTATACTTTCTACCTTCTATCAACAAGATATTTTTTTGTAGAAAAATGCATCTTGGTAATGGAAAATACATCAAGTTGACCGTGTTGTCATTAAGAGTGTTAGTACTTTTACTTATATAAGCTTTTATTTATGAGTAAACAATATGAGTAATGTAATACACACTGAATACGGATTTACCTGTAGCGGAGGCGATTAAGGCCGCAAAATTAGGAGGAAGAAGTCCATTTGAAGATAAAGGTAGTAATGGTGGAACTTCCTTCTGGTCTTCTCCGTCAGAGCTCCCGGATTCACTTTCACCATCCTGAAAATAAAGAACAGTAACATATTATTCCTCATTTATCCATAGGTGCAGGATGTACCTCAAACCTTGGGGCGAATTAAGATTACTATTTTATAGGACTGTTTAATTGTCGTACAGACCTGGGAAACTAGGTACCAATATATGTAAACTAACTGAATGTTCTAAATCTATGCGTAACGCTTCATATTATTAATATAATATATAAACTCATGTCGGCTCTTAAGTAAATAACTGGTAAAAATTAATCACCCGTAACACGGTTCCCTCATGAAATCTAACCAGCGATTTCTCATCACAAAATGTGTATGTATTGGTATGTGTGAAATACAGTGGTTTCGGAAATTCATCAGTAAGGCCTTTTGTAACATGACTACCCGCTATATATCCTTAATACGTCTATTTGAGCAACATACCGGTACCGCAGTCCCACAATGAAATGTACTGCGGTAGTTCCTTGACCTCCTACTTGCTACGAGAATGCAAAGATGGAATGTTAACGCATCATTGAGTATGCATACATATCACTACAACAGCATAGGAGCAACAATAATAATAATAATAATAATACTCGTAATAATAATACATATAATTTCAATGAGAGACTTCACTTCTCTTCTTCTCCACCCACGGCCCATCTGGCTCATCTTAATTAAAATTTCACAGCCCACTCGAAATTTCTGAACTTTTGATTCATGTAATGATATGCGTGTTTACTAGAGCTATCTATTAAGTACACCCATGTCCATGAAAGGTCAAAGGGACAGGTCAAAAAGGCCTCGACTCCTAACATGTGTGATGTGAAACACGCAAATAGCAGGAAACAACCGAGCATAAGCAAATGCATACATTCATTACGTATTCGTTGTAATAACGCGTCGCGGACGACTGACTGACGGGACAAGGCTTCTCACTCTTTAGTAGATGCGACTACGTGAATAACAAATGCTGCTGATGTGAATGTGAGAAAAGATTCCGACGTGCCTAAAGCCTAAGCTTTTTAAAACGCCTAAACATAAAATCATGCGAGAGATCATGGGTACTCCCTTGCTTGTTTCAATTGAAATGCATGAAGATGTACGTGGACAAAGAATACCTAATAAATAAATAATTCTCTAGCATACTGCTAAAATCACTTGTTTATAAAAATTCTTCATGCTGTGTCATACAGTAAAGCTAGCGATAGCGATAATACGGCAAAGACGGCACCTTTTTCTACTCTTTTGACGGGTTATACCAACTTACATTCATTTCTAAAGATGCATGAAAAAATCCGGGAGTAATTACTAACTCATTTCCATGCGAGCTCATGGCTGGTGCTACATTTGTAAATGCGGCGAACTTTTCCATTCTATCATATTCTGTCTGATAAAATTCCTTCATGCAAATTCGTTTAAACGAATTTTTTGTCTTAATTTCATTTCATGCTTCATCAAGCTGATGCTTTGGTGTTTCATAACATGAGAGAAATACTACATTATACGATTAGCTTATCATGCATGTAATATATAAACACGAATCTGAATTTTTAGACTAGTTGAAATATATTGTATAGTAACTCGTCATCGTCAATGTGAAATGTGCCTAAAGTAGACTGAATTATTGTGTCTGTATTCCAATTATTTCATTTTCATACTTTTTTGCGCCTCTCTTCTCTCATTGCATTTTAACGAAAAACTATCAATATAATTATCCAGTCGTTGGGTATACGACTTTATTTATGTAAATTTTGGAGTAAAATACAAATCACATACATCACCTGTGGCTTATGACCCCTAAGTTGAGGTCACTAAAATAGAATGACAATTTTTTAAACTTTACGCTTCAAATGAAGTATACAGAATATTTCAGCGAGAATTTTACGAACTACGTTATTTTTTTAAACAGTTTTTTTTATCAGTTCAAAAATGACTTTCCTATCGTTTTCCCAATTATTTTCAAGGACACGAAGGGCAAATCCGACTAATTACAGGTACTTTATACATCAAATCTAAGACTAATTTTGCTATTCTTTAGAATGCACACTGTTGACTATGTATAGAAATATGCTCTTTTGTATAGGAAATTTTTATCTCTCTATCTCATTCAGTCTAAATGAAAACCAAATTCCGATTTCAGTAATTTTCTTTTGAGGTGGTTGGATAAAATGGGAAATAAAAGTCTCAAAGAAATGGCGATGAAAGGGAGGAAAAGTTGGCAGCGCCCAGTGGGTACTAGTTATAGCAAGATGTTACTATGAAGTTGCTCACAATTTCACAAGGTTGCTCTAGCTCGAATGAAAGAACCGAAAGAAAGCAAGAATTTCATAATCATTCATAATAAATCTCAAAAAGATGAGGAAGGCTTAACAGAGCTTACTAGATAACCAAATAGAGCCGAAGACAACGCAAACGTTACTCCACAAAACCTAACTATAATATATGTTTGCCTACTAGTTATAAACGCTAGATTATGTATACGGCGAATAGGGTCTGAACTTTATGCGAGAGAAGCTGAATAAACGATGACAACAAAAGCTTTTCAGATTCGTTCAGATTAGAAGCCCGCAAAATTCTCGATGCAACTTCACATTTCCCACTTGAAAGTACTGTTTGCGAATTTGCTAACGATTCACTCGAAGAATAAATAGCGATGGATTAAAACGGATCAAAAACGAGGTCGGATTATTGTGCCATATTCCATATCTTTTCATACTGTAAAAACTCAACAGGCTGTGCGCATATGTGGTTCAGGACTGTGTTTTTGTCCTGTCTGTGAGTCGTCATATTGCATACTTATAAAATACACAGCGACCTGCCCTGGTAAGTCCCTAGCTTGGCTTTAATACTAAATCAATGTACGTCTGAAAAAGAACGATACTATTATTATTATATGCTGACTTTAAAGGATTGTTGTACCACAATTTTATTGAATTAGATTATTCTACTTCTACGATGGTATATGATCTCAAGCGTTTTTGATATCTTATATGGATTAAACAGGAACGAAATGAATACTTGCTGGTTTGGAATATTCATATGATCTCACGTCTTTATGCTTAAAGCTAAACCAAATTCATGGAGTAATTTTTATCCTACTTTATGAAAACTTAATTTGACAGTGAGAACCAGATTTATTAATTGGAACTTTTCAATCCAATCGGAATCTTCGACTGAATGCACCAAATAATTTTTGTAAAACTTATTATGCAACCCTAAGAGCTAAGTTTACGTTTGTGGTATTTCATCAGCAACCTATATTGTTGACAATGAAATAGCAAATCCCCTACTTTAAGCATATAATTTACGATATCAAATCTGAAAAATTAAGAAACGTAGAACCACGTACTTTTAAAATCCTCTACAAGCATACCCGGTGTGGTGCATAATTTAATCGGTTTCATCTTTCCTTTTGCATACATAAGTAACCGCTTAGAACTACGCTGCACATTATTCAAACAGACTTGATCGTCTGGGCATTAATTTACCCGAGATTTATAGAGCCTTCTTCTCAACGTTTCCAAATTACGTTCATAAATTTTACAATATCCCATCTGCCAAGAAACGAATAAAAGTCATAAGAACGAAGTACTACGAAGGTCTTCGATCAAGTAACGAGTAATATTTGAATGTAAAAAGGATGTTCCAAGTTTTAATAATTTTATACGCTGGGTATAAACACAAGGTTGACTATAAAAATGAAGCCGAGTTGGAGAAAACTACAGAAAAACTGATATTTTAAAACATAAAATTAGAACAGAAATTTGAGGTAAAAGCAAACTTGTTCCTTTTAAAGACAATCTGATGAACGAACGACTGCTTCGACATTGTATTTCAAGAATGAGCAGCTTGATGTGACGTACTATATCTTGTACAGAGGGACAGCTAAGTAGCTAACTAAACCTGGAAACCAGCTAATACTAGACCAGGACTTTCTCAACCACTTGACCAAACTTTTGTAATACCACCTTGGGAAATTAGTGGATGCTAGTGACTTATGTACATGCAGTCTATTTTTACCGTCCCTGACAGTGTTCCAACCAGTAAAAAATACTTTTGACACAGTATTTCAAAGAGCAAGTTACGTAATAAAAAAACTGATAATTTGTCCTGAGCAAAGCCATAAGTTACTTTTGTAATGCTTTTGAAACTATTCATATACAACCCACAAGATCAAGCCATACATATTCCCAACAGTTAAAAAAGGAGCAACGAGAACAAATCTAAAACCATTTCCATTACTTAAAATGAAAAATAAAGAAAAGAATACCACTTAGCGGAAAGAAAGAACTGCCGTTTTTTCCATAAAAAGGGGATTTTCACTCAGCCTTGTTGTGCCTTTTAGAATACTTCAATTCCATTATGCACTAGCATTTTCACTCGTTCCAATGGATTCATTTCTTCCGTCATTTCCAGCTCAACAGGCAGTGAAAAGCTCAACTACCCACTACTCACCAAAGAATCATCTGTCGGCCTGGCTAAAACTTATGCTACATAAAAATACATAAGACCGATAAAGTAACATCATGCTGAAAAATAGCTCTACACGTTACAGAGAAGCGTTGAAGAAAATGTATGCTCCACATTCAACATTTGTCAAGTCCCATATGAGCACTTAATATTTTCAAGCAAAAATCCTCAGTTGGAGGAGTATACGAAGTGAAAGAGAAGACTCTTGGTGGTACTAATCGTATGCCTCTTCTTTCTTCCTTATAGATATACAAACTCGATTTCCACTCCATACTGGATGATGTTTTAAGTAAAACTTGAACTTATAAAATATGGACAAAGAAAGTAGCAATGCTCATATTAATATGTACCCATTTTAAACAGATGAAAGGTCTTTCAGATTTCCAGTCCTTTTCTTCCTCACCATTCTTCAGGCATTTTCTACAAGAATAAATGAAGTAATACTGGGATTTTTATACATTCTATTTTGAATAACATGGGCCTTGATGCTCTACATTTACCAGTTTGATGCTGCCTGGAAGCAACTCGTTTATCCTCTTATCTTTCTCGCACATTCTTTATATCCTAACCTTGTGAAACACATACGTTATATTGAGAAATAACAACAACAGACTGACTGTACCAACAAAGTACGGAAGTTAAGGCATATGCACATGTTTAAAAATATACATATTATAACTTTATTTATTGGGAAAGCTAGCTCTACATTTATGAAGTGACGACAAAAAGGACGAGGAAAGAATTTCTCATCTTCGCCAGCAAATCTTGTCATCCTTGTCAGATACTCATACATAAGATTATTTAATATTCGCATTGTTTAACCAGGATGTATCATCGTACTAAAAATTTATGGATGCGAGGATCGTCAGTCAGAAGCAAAGAGCTGCCCTAAAGAGTTTTAAAGCCCACACAGAACATGACGATAAAAAATCAACATTGTAGTAGAAAGTAAGCTGATATATAACCCGTGAATAATCATCACGAAAAACGGCAAACTACTTACTACTAAATTTGTAATATACACAAACGATATACGTTAAATTACAACACTATGTAATGTACATATACACATTATGACATGACACGCAGCTCTTCATCATCAGATTTGTTCTGATGCATACTCAGTCATCATACCTTCGAGATAACTTACCATTTACAACTACCCACAACAAAACTAGTTGAGGGGCAAATCATGAAACAAGATCCACTCAAAGCCCATTTACTATTCAACCGTATGAGCGGTCACACAGCAAGTAACAAGGGAGCGAACAACAATAAGCTCTGTACACACACTTCGTCATTATAACCAAGCTGCAGTTACTTTGAAACAGGCATGTGTGTTGTTGTTAGTGGACAAGTGGATTCATGTGCGTCACAATAAGCCATACATTCTAAGCAAGCCATTCTTTCAGCCAAAGGTACATAGAGTAGATAGATAGGTACGTACTTTATCTGTGTAGAATTAGCATCTGTGTTGTACCATACATACAGGTAGGTCAGAGTGGTGCCCACCTGTTTACTAAATCTCGGATTTCGGGTTTATCGGATCGTCAATTTTCATGAATAATAACATCCATAGACTATTCACAAGGATAACTAATAGGTAAGATGTTATTTTTAAAAATCTGTGGAAATTCTAGACCTATTTTGTAGCATTTTGGAAACAGGTGTCTTACTTTCCCCCTGATGTGTTAGTCAAGGCAGGTAGGCACCTTGCAACATTTATGCATACAAGACTTTCTGAACAAATATCTTTTCAATACCGTGTGTATACCATACGATTATCCTAGCTTCTGTAGTGATGCATTAAATGCACACAATGTAATTCAGTTTAGTTCACAGATTGCTTTTGAGCAGTTCATGTCTGATAATTTAAAGTACCTTTTTTAGAAACACATTTGAATTGCCCATGAATGTTACAGTCACCAGTTAGCGTAATACAGAAAATAAGCAGTTGTCTCTAATGGATTTCCAACACATGCTGCATTTTTCCTATTTTTTACCAAATGCCATAAGGCTCATTTAACTTCTCACAGTTGTTCTTCAGTACCTCATCAAGGGGTACTACATTCCGTTCTGAGTTTTCCTTTCGTATGTTAACCCACTGGGAGTGAATTTACCAAATTGTTATGCGATTTTCACAACACATTATTTTCCAGTCCAAGACGTATAACATGAAGTGTACAAGAGAAATAGTATTAAAGTTGTTGTGCGGTTTAAGACACAAATATGCTTGTGATATCTGTACCACTTGTAAGTACTATGCAGATTTTACAAATTATCTCTTGTGACAAACAATTTTAGAGGAAAGGAGCTTTGAAAAGACGAGTTATGTTCAGTTCAGCGAGACGACCGAAACGTAATGGGGACAAACAAAAAGTAACAAATGCGATGGAATGGTTACAGGAGAGAGAGAGAGAGTAACCGTAGGAAAACCAAATGGCTGCACATACACCTAATCCACTTAGAGGGAACGCTTCTTTTACCAAAAAGCGACCAACAAATTCTCAGTGAAATGATGGCACACAAGAAAGGAAGAAAGAAATCGAGGAAAAAGAGACGCAACAGTCGCCATGTCATAATGGTATCTTGAAATACATCTGGCGCTGTCAAGTTGTGCAACAACTACGGAAATAATGTAACGGGAACAATCTTTCTGAGGTCGACCGAAAAGTACTCTGCCTTTTAGACGAGCAGCAACAACAACTTCTACCTATGTTCAACCCAAACCGACCAGCGCACGAGCAGGCAAACAAACAAGACAAACAAGTGAACGGATCTTATAAAATTTGGCAGTTTTATGGGAAAAGTTTTGGAAGAAAGGTAAATCAAAAGTTTATACATGATTTGTATGTTATCCAACAAAAAAAAACGAAACTTTCTTGCGGTTGCTATACTAGAATTTTAACACTGGTAAAGTACCTTAAATTACCCAAAATCAACTTTAGTATGCTTTGTGGCATTAAGTATATATTTGTTTACAATAAGGATAGCCTGCATATTATACTTTATAAAACACACTTTAGGCGTTCCATTACATTGTAGAACAGCCAGGAAACACCAAACAAATATCTCCTATCTGACTGCCATGTTTAATATTACAAAAGGAAAATATTCATACTAGGTATATAAAAAATATTTCAAGATTGCATTCTCTTTATATAGTACGCTTAGTTCACTTTCTAAATTCCTTTTCTGAATCATTAATATATGCTTCAAAATTGTATACTATGTACTTTAGCAAACGAAACATCTCTAAATCATTTTATATTACATGTGAATAAGGAACATTGTACATAAATGTACTAAGTATATAAAGGAGCACAAACTGAAAAGTAGCCGAATTCCAATTATCTCCAAAGATATTATTTTACCTACGCTTTTTAATGATTTTTATTTTAGAACACTCTGCTGGAATGGTATATACTTATATTAGTGTACAAGTACATACGTTTGTGTATGAAATGGAGCATTTTTAACAAATGGAGGTACAAGAATTTTTGCCCTACAACTAGATAGCACATCATATAGCTCAAGCTCAGCCATGCAGTCATAAATTTTATAAAAAAATTAATATAGCAATAGAACTTATCATTGGAGTTTCGCAAGTAAAACAACATAAATCGTATTTAAACTGACAAAATCATAAATGATTATTACAATAGAACTCCATTGATTTCCTTTCAACCACAAACGAACCTTACTCTCTGATATTCAGGAAATGAAATACTGGCTACATTGTGAGCTAACACTCTATCGTTGACAGGAAAATTCATTGTGTGGTTTGTTTCTCTGAAATAGAATGTTCTCTGGAAAGGAAAGGAATCGGTCCAAAATCACCTAGACTTAACCGAGCTGGAGAAAAAACCATACAGGCTTAGCAGAGTTACGTATACAATACCGCTGATATATACCTTCCCTGATCTCAAACCAGTACTGGACTTAGTCTTGTTAAGGGGAAATGAGGAACGTGTCAATAATAAATTTTTGGACTGGAACCGCAAATAGTTGCACACCAGAGTTCATCCAGGGAAAAACAACACATGAGGAGAAAGGAGAGATATCTAAAGTCTATTGTTGGTAAGTACTGAAATAAAAATCCACCGTAATTTTCTCTTTTGTGGTCTAATTCCAGTAATAACACTTTGTCGTAGTGGTACGAGCTCTACTAAAACTACATCTTTCACTGATAAACGTAATAATTTTTAGTCCACCCAAAACTCTTATTTTTCATGACCCTCCTTTTCCTTTTCTCTTTTATCTAGGCAATGTTTAAACATTACATATTAAGGCACACATTACACAGTCATGCAGTAAACATAACAAACGTGTAAAATACATTGAACAGGCGGATAATTTTCTGGTTTTCATGTTGCTTTTTTCGGTTGAGTCTCTGGTAGTTGCAATATACCCTACCTATCATAACATCAATTCTTGTTTCAAATACACCAAATAGGTTTCCATTTAAATCAGTACTACTCTAGACCCAGGCTTTTCCAGATTTAGGGAATAAATGATATTCTCCAGTTTCGCTATATTGATATGAACCATTTGTGTGCGACTGTCCTCAAATCCTTTGTGTAATTACTATATAACCCTGGCCTTATTATATTTGGTCTACACAACAGTATTATACCCGCAGTCATTTAATCATAATACACAATGTCCATGCATTTAAAAAAAACTTAGATGTCATACACATTAAAGCTTTTATTACTCCAACTGGATAAACTTATCACCTGGAAATAACAATAAGAGCCATTTTACCTTTTTCCCACTTTCTTTCTATTTGTGTACCATTTCAGTTACTTTTTTAAGTACGTTTTTTACAATCGAATGACTGTATAAACTAATTCTGTAACTTGCATGTTTGTTTACAGTTAATCTTGTACTTCACCTTGCTTCACTCCTTAACGCCCAAAACTGCTTCAAAACTGAGACAATTTGAAGGACCATTCTTTCTCGTTACGTTTCATCTCTTTCACCAGCTCTCTACTTCCTTGTAAACTACAACTCCACATGACCGACCACAACTTTTAACACGCATGGAAAACATATAAAATCGGAGTAGACAGAAGGATAAAATATGGACCTCTGTTACATTTTTGTTCCCTTGAGCGTTACCTCAAAAATCGCCAGCCTACTTTCTCCGATTTCTTTAATACCGTCGCACACCATAACACGCATCCAATAGAAGGAAGAGTGGAGGAGTGATTTCGCAGATGTAATCTGAATCCGAACCACACATGTAAGCTTTCATACACACCTTATATCTACCGAACTCTTATTTCTCCGTTCTGTACATCATTTCAATCATCCTACTTTTTACCAAGTGAAGAAACCAGTCATTCTTATCGCGAAAAAGATAAGATAAGATAAGATAAGATAAGACTTTATTTAAGTGTTAACAATATCAATCGCATTACAACAATTGGTCTCCCTATTATAACACTTGGTGCACATAATGTGTAACAATCAATC
>JAHZNG010004442.1:0-10370 GCA_027744375.1 Orchesellides sinensis
TATCCCCATGTTATCAACATACCAAATAGTGATTTTTAGTGTCACTAAGGAGAGCCACTTGTCATGTCACTCGTGTCTTCCCAATGTAACCCGAAATTGGCATTCGTGTTCCACAAACTTCCCTCACAAATACTGACTAATTTTTCCCCGATTGTAGGACCTGGGACTAAATCGACATGAGTTGAGTACATGACAGTACATAATCAAAAAAATACCCACAGTGTCGAGAATCAGTGGAGCCTTAAAGACATAAAGCATAACAAAACTTGTAAAAGGTATACGAAATTTTAAAATATAAAGCAATTTGTATGATATGAACATTTCTTTCTTCTTTAAACACACACGCATGTAATTGTGCGCATTTCTTTATAGATTAATGTGTTTATCGTCATCGTACGACCAGAATGTAATTGGTTCATTTACTGAGAACAAATATTATACGATACTTCCAGAAAAGTAGCACGCATGATTGATGCTAGCTTTTCAAAATGCATGCATTGTTTTATGCAATTTTGCCATACGTAATGATATGATGCATAATTGATTACATTGTTTTATATCTACTGTAGTATTTTTAGGAGTTAATAAGCTTATCGGTATTTCCATTCACACTAACACCGGAAAGACTGTGGACTAGATTTTACTTTGCACACCGGAAAGACAATGTTTTTTTCGCTGATATTAACAAAAAATTCTTAAGAATCAAACTGATCATGAAAAACAAACATAGCATTTTAATAACAAGACTCTCGCGTTTTAAAGTAAAGCCGGATCCACCATTATAAGTATAACGGTTTAGATCTGAAATGCCCAACTGTGAGTAAATTGTTGTAGGGGTTAGACTGACGAGGGTAATTTACCTTCGTCTGTATACATATATCTACATCCTCAAAAATCCATAATATTTCCTAATATTCGCTTCGCTGCTTTACTTGTATATATTTGTACTGTCTCACAACTTGCAACTCTGTCTGCAGGATATTGCCAATAACTGTAAGCAACCGACGTGAACATTATTAGTAATGGAGACCAATATGGACGTTTCAGCCCAAGAGACAAATCAAGGACAGAGGACTGAGAGTTCTTGTAAATCAAGTGCATCTGACGCGATCAGCTCTTTGTGTGGAAATGAAGAGAAAGAGGAATTGGGAACTGTTGATAATGACTTCAATGACAATAAAAACTTGTCTCTCAAACGAAGAAAGAATCTGTCCAATCAAGATGATCCTAAAGGGATATTTTTGGATAAACTAGATGAAAAAGATGCACACCCAACAACTCCTTCTAATTCAACACACCGTAAATGGTCCTTCGATAAGGAGCAAGTTATCGTGTTTGCCGTTTTATTCGTTGTATTTCTCATATTAAATAAGCTGCTGGCAAAACTGCTAGTAATGCTTTTGAGATATGGTAAAGCCAATGAAACAGAACCTATTTTGCAGCCAATGGTGAAGAATGAAGAGTTTGAGACTGATCGCGAGTTTGAGGAATTTGATTAAACTTTAAATGTGAGCTCTTGCTGCTGGGGACATTAAAAATTATGAATAATTAAAAATAATAAAATTAGTCAACTTAAAAAATGCTTTTGTATCATCTACATACATGTTGTAATATTCTTTCATAAACAAACATATTATTTAAAATAAAAACACAATTCTGCGTTAAAAGAGAGCCAGTTAAGCTGAAGTTGCTCTGTAGAAAGGTTTAATGAGAGTTGAGTGGATTAAAAAAAGGACGCAAACATTTGCTTATGTAATTAATGGCTTATTACAAGACGGAAATTTAATCTTTCTCCCCTTCTGTACGATAATACGATTCTAGCTTTACACTACACCAATTTTATAATTAGCTTCCTCGGTTTTATGTCTGCATGTACACATTTGTTACTACTTAGGAAAGAACTCATGAAAGTGTGTTTGCTGGAGAGATGCGTGGTAGGAAAGTGTTGCGTTGGGGTGCACGAAAAATTCTCCAGAATACTTACTCGAAAGTCGGAGTACTCGTATCTACATAATAATGCTGCTCATCTATCTTTTTATCCAGCTGAGCAGTTTTTGAGCTGACTTAGTTGTCTCTAAGGGCTGTTGGCTTCATTCCAATTTTTTGTTTTTCATTTTCTTTGTGTATAAGCGATTTCTTCCCTAAGTGTCCGTTCTTATTACAATGGCGAGGTTTAATGTACTGTAGCACCATCATGATGGAATAGGAAAAGATGAGATGGTATTCTATTTCTTTTCAGACAAAAATTTGTTTCTGTTTTACATTGTTTTCTTTAGAATCGAGACTTTCCACAAATTCGAGGCTACTATCAGAATAAATCTGTCTTTCGGAATCAAGCTGCCCTTGTTGTTTTTTATACAACAATCTGGTGTCTGGGTTGTTAAAAAAGTGCATTTGTTATCTGCCATTTTCGGATAGGATAGCCGTAAGTCTTAATGGGACAGATTATTCTCTTGATAGTCGTAACATTAGTTGCTCGTAGAAAACAATGGCAAGGCAGAGGTCTTTTGGAAGAAGACGACCAGTATACTACTGAAAATCTTATGGAAATGGAAGAACAGTAATAGAAGTGTCTTGAGTCTTGTCGCAGGATCTAATGGATGTCATGACCATGCTGTTATATAATGAGTTGCTTTACGTTGAATCTAACTGGCTAAGGGTTTAGGGTCAACTCATGAGATTTTACACATAAAAGTTAAGCCAACTTTTCTCAACGTTTCCATAAACTTCTTCAACCAGATGCATATATACATGAATACACAGGACGTGATAGACAAAGAAGATATTCAGGAAAAATCAACTTATTTTTCAGTTACTTTAATAATTTACTTTCATTTACTGGTACTAATTGTCCAATCATTTGGAGACAATAATAATTATTAAAGCTTATCGAATTTTTATAGTTGTTTCCCTAATATTTAAGTTACATTAAATTAGATTACATATTACTCACCTAAGTAGAAACAGTTTAATTCATATGCTCAGTTTTATTGTTTCCATACTGAACAATAGCCTATCGACTGTACTTAAATACATATTATGTGTAGGACAATATATAGAATTTCCGTGCCGTGCCTAACATAACTTATCCTAAAATTCCAGTGCAAATATCTTAATGCATGCAGTGTACTTTGTAGATTAATACATCATCATTTCATAGCCTATTTTACGCATGTATCATCATGTCAAATAATTTATCATTTGTGGAACAGGTTAAGATTTCGTTACAAATATCACTCACGAGACAGTGGAATAAGGGGACTTTGGATTACAGCAGACGCAGCGTCGAAAGAGCGGGCAAGGGATGTGATCCTTTGGTTAGCAACATCTTTCCAACTAGAGCAAACATCCCACGGAGAAAAAGGTTGAGTAAAAATCTGAGCACACATCTCCTTGATTGAGTCCCCTCTCACAATTTCTTCCACAGTCGAAAATCACTTTTAGCTCTGGAAAGACACGTGGAATATCTTCAGTTGGTGAAAGCGAGCTAGCAGGAAATGAAGAAAAGGCATGTCCTTTTGTGACTTGCGATGTTCCATCTGTGAAGCTGAGACTGTTGCCGCTACTGCCTCCACCGCTTGAAGAGCTGGAATTCAGTTGTGTCACAGAATTGGATGATTTCACGGCGGCTGTTGTTGTTTGTGTGTTAGAAAGATGCGGTTCCCTACGGGTTCGTGGAGGAGTGGACTTCTTCATGTTAGCACTAGACAGCCAGCTAGCATACCCAATAATTTGGTGTCTATATCCTTCGGTTACAGGGCTCCTAGTTAACATTGCCTTCTCGAAAAGCATAAATTTGTCATTTAACATGCGATGATACATTTCCCTCCTGAAATTTACATTAACAAATGTGTTCCTTAAAAAAGCTTTGTTATCTTTTAATTACGACTTTTGGACGAAAAATTGTTAACCTAAGCTTATGATGCGGTCCTGAGGTCTTGTCCAACATTTCATTGCCATTTTTAGAATGGTTGTGAATTTCAGCCTTAAAACTGTTTGAGATCATTTCCAAACGCATCATTGCAGCTTGCAAATAGGCTAAGAATAAATCACCCGTGAAACACTATTAGACATTTTGCATTGTGTTCATATGAAAGTAATAGATGAAATGGGACTTTATATAAGTGAAAGAAATATCGTAACCAAAAATGAAAGTTTGGAATTTACCCAGAGATAAATTCGCCCTGTGGAAGTCTTCCTGGTACTCTGCCATAAAATGATCAAATTCTCTACGTAGCTCCTTTATGTAATCTTGTAGTGTGATGGGGAGAGCAGAGGAATCGGAGAGAAGAAGAATTATGTGTGCTACAGCACGAGCTGAATGGAATGCAGAAAATGGAAAAATGTTATGAAGCTTATATGTAATTAAACGAAAAAGCATTTTGAAATGGAAAAACACGTTTTAAACAAAATTGGGATTGGAATAGGTAACGGTGTAATTTAATACGTAATGTGAACATCTTTTCCCTTTGAAGGTGTAGTTTTTCAAAGGGTTACCAAGTATCAGTTGTATGTATGAAAGCAAAGTAGAGCCTGATAGTTATATTAGTTTTGTATTAATACCGCAGCATCATTCCCTCCATTTAAAGTTTAGTAGGAAAAATGTATTTGCGGTTTATATCATATGGAAAGAAATATTTTATAATGCATGCTAATGGCATTGAGAACAATAAGGAGGACGTTTCTTTCTTACCTAATGTTTCAGATCCTTTAAAGCTGGGGTCGACGAGCTTGGCAAAGTTTTCAAATGTATCAAATGCAGTGTGATACAAAGGGTAGTCATATCCCTGTAAATGTCAACGATATAGAATGCATATAATGAAATGAAGGAAGTATATAGTAATGATTGTATAGTATATATAGCATAGTCTACAATAATACAGCCAACAGTAATAGAAATGTGGTCCGGAGAAATGTATGACAAAGAGGAAAATAGTCTAGAAGTAAATGATAATTGCAACAGTGAGGAAAATGCATAACAAAAAGCTACTCACTCGGGTATATGTAATCCCATCAGCTTTATTATCTAACGCACTCTTATTACACAGAAAGAACTTTTACTTTGTAAAACTTTGCCAGTGGATAGTGAGGGGATTGGATGCATTATAAATCAGGAGAGAAAGGATACTAGCCGACATCCGCATTTTTATCCTTGTATGATTATATCAGTGGCTGACCCTATTGGTGATACAAAATACAAGAGGCTAAACGATTGCTGAATTTGCTATAGACATTATACCTTTTTAATCGATTCCAGACAGAATTCATACTTAACACAAAAATAGACTCCAGAGATCTCTTTTTCTGAATCCCGATAAAAACAGTGCTAATTTATGGGCTACATACTGTGTGCAGGTTTTGATGCCCAATTACTGTACTCTGTACCAAATCCATTCATTTCAAAAACACTCAAGCAGAATTAAGGGAGAATAAAAAGGAAATTTTCTCATCTCCTCCGTTTAGGAAACGTTCTTTTTATTAATAATAATAGGGCCGTATTATTTTCATTTGTATGGGTTTCCTTTCATCTTGATCTAGACAAACAAAAGGGAAAGAGAAGTATGTAGTACAATATCTGACAATAATTTTGTGTGCGTTTGTGTGAGTCTAGTAGAACACCACGTCTTTACTTCAAGGGAGACATCATACATGAAAAGAGCTGCTTGTACGTTTTCGCTTTGGTTGGAAATAAAAATATATGTAGTGCTAGTGCCCAAAAAGAGAAAACCGAACAAAAGGTTGAATCCTTGGGAATACTTCAAAAGCTGTTTTTGCATTGTTTCATACAAGTACAGAGACTCGGAGTCTGCACAAATGCCATTATGAATCGAATATGAGAATAGGGAGTCATGTTTCTGGAAATTTGGAAATCAATACGAAGTACAACATGAACATAAGCTTTCCGCCCATTAGTTTTTAGAAATAGGGAAACAGAGCCAAATCCCTCCCCTGATAAGTTTTAGTCAGCGTGTTTCCACTTTTTACATTTGGTGAAAGCGTACAAATAAAGTCTGTAAATAATAATATGGGATCTAATATAGAGTAAGAGTAAGGACAGTTATGTCGACAAAATGACTTATGCCCACATATACCAAACGCACACCATATTGAATTATAGAATGTGAGGAAAATACACACGCATCACGAAAGCAAAAGTACAGAGTACAGACTGAAAATACTATAAAGCAATTTCTCACTAAGCCAACACATTATACAATACATCATTTTTACCTTTGGGGAGTTTGAAACACAAAGATGGATGAAAGGGATGCCAAGATTTCCAAGAAACGCAAAAGAAGGCTCATCACTTCGCACTCCTGACATAAATTGGACGTTGGGATACGTTGAACTTTTTCCCAATGAAGAAGTCGAAGAAGATGCTGAAAACGCATTTTTGGATGTGGAATGGGAGTGCTTTCCACCACGACCTATAGCTTTTCTTACAACTTCCTTCAGTAGGGGCGAGGAGTAGACTTCAAGAGTTTCATTACCTTGCAAAGCTCGGCCTAAATCCACGTAAGCCACGGTTCGACTCATAACCTCGAAATGATGCTCCTGTATTTAATTAAAACCAGTACTCTTTTAAAGCAACAAAATTTAGGGCTTTCTTGTGTAAGAACGATATGTACAAATGTGCAGGAATAAATATTAAATATTAACTTTAATTGCATGATTAACTGACTTTTCTACAAACAAAAAACTACCGTACATACATATGACAATTCAAACAATCATATTCAATTTATATCCTAATACATGCGACAGCCATGCAGTATAGTAAGTTGCTGCGTAACTCGATATAACTGCTACTGCAAACTTTTTTGTCATGTTTGCTTGCTTGCCGATAGGGGCACATGACGTGAAAGTTGCAGAGTAAGATATATCATGTAGCTACTTACAAGAAGCTAAACGTACCTGAAGCCAGTGAGAGACGCCGGATGCTGCATGGAGATTGGCATCCCAAGAAATAAACAAGATTGATCTTCTCGGCTTCCAGCCTGTAGCAAGAGCAGATGAAAACACTCGAAGCAGCTCAGTTGACATAGCTAACGAATTTCCAGGATCTGCTGCGCCGTATGCCCACGAGTCATGAGAACAGCCAAGTATAACATACCTGGACGGAAGTATAAAAACAAAATGAGGAGAGCGTACATATCATTTACTTATATATTTTTTCTTTACGCTTTTGCAAAAAAATCGACACTGTCAAGCCTCTATTTCTAAACGTTTGTTGACTTATGAAAGTTTCATTTGAATAAATTTCTACATTTATGAAAGTAGAGCAGAATAAATAATGACGAATGATGAGCTTAAATACCCATGTAGAATGCCATTCTTCTCTTGTCCTGAACCGTGCCGTTTAAACTTAATATCAACCTTGCTGATGACGGAATAGACGAAAACAGTTTTATACGAGTCTTCTTTTCTTATATCCAGCCGTAAGTATTTCTTTCGAATACCCTTCTAGCAGAGTATATCCTAATTTTCATCAAATTTTACATTTCAGTCAAGTTTTGGGCAATGTTATTCATTCTTAATGTTGTTTCCGCTGCTTTTAGCTTGTTTCCCTGAAGTCGACTCTTTCTCCAACTTTTCCTATCACTGTAAGAGCTAGTTGTATGGTGTATATATTCCTTTTCCATGATTTTTTAAAAGTAATATAGCGCATGTATAAAAGGATTGAACTCTGGCTAAAAAGGAAGTTCCCAAATTATTTAACAATGGGTTTGTGCTGCTTTGCAATCATAAGCATCCCGTTTTGTGATGATGATTTCGGGGAAAGTCGAAGGACTTATGTATACATTATTTCGTTTTGTAACTAGATGAACATTTCATATTGCAAACTTGATTGTCTTAGGGCCATTAAAACTAGTTTAGTTATAAAGAGCTATACCCAAGTCAGTCTAAAAAGTTGTAGTAATTGAAGCAAAATGTGATTAAATCACCTGTCAGACTCCATTGTACCAGGTATTGCTGCAATAACGTTGTAGATTGTGGTGAGTCTGAGTTCATTAAAAACGTGCAGTCGAACCATTCCATTTCCAGTGTTGGATGCTGTAGTACCACTCTTTGTCTCTTGCTTCGGACCACCAACGTAATACGGGATTCCGAGACCACCTTGCCAATCTTTTGGTGCAAGTGTCGTGGCCCCAATTGTTCTGTTTAAATAGAGCACAAGAACAGAAACTAGTAAAAGCTTATAATATAGAAATATAATTTTGTGGACATTGTACATTACCAATTTCGTAATATACATTTGAAGAATAGAGCAAACACTTCTGTTTAATTAATTGTGTGCGATGTGTATCCTGTGTACTGTGTATGATACGAAAGAAGATTACAGCGTGAAAGTTGTTTTAATGAGACAAATTCAAAATGCGTGTATCATTCATAACAAAAACTTTTGAAACTGCTGTTACGAATATAATTATTTCAATGCTTGTATTCATATATATATCCATATTAGGTATTTATATAAATATTTTCAAACACGTTTCATATAATTCCATAAGAGCATATATTGGTTTTTTTATATAACAAACATTATGTACCTAACGGTAGCCCTTACATACTGCAAAGAATGGCCACAGTATGGTTTGTTTTAATGTAAATAAGTCCCAGAACACACAAAAAGCACATAAGCTAACTTGTCTGGGTCTCCTTAATTGGTAAAGTTTTCACTTTAACTTACCCAAGCAACTTTTTCGCATCGTTTGAACTTATGGTATGGCATGGAATACTCCAGTTCCCTTTGTGTTTCTGAAATTGAGATTTTTACATGCGCAATATCACTTTCGGCTCTTAATTAGTTTTGAAGGCAGGTTCACTATGTACAACAACATGCGTATGCTGTCAAAGCAAACCAGTACTACGTTGGCAGTACCGTACTCTTACGAAACAAGGGGGAAACTATCTGCGGCTTATATTAGCCTGAGGAAAATAAAACAGGACAATTAAGGAGAAAGAAGCAACTTGTCCTCTACCCTACAATGGCTATCTCTACTCACAAACATCATAAAGTTGGGTTTACATACCTGAAACTCATGAACTTGTCCAACGGTTAGTAATGAAGCTCGACGAACAGCAACGGTTGGTAGAAATGGGCCAAAATCTTGTGGGTCTGGATAAAAGATGACTCCTTTCAGACCAAACGCCATAGCATTGGTAACCTGATGGAAGTGATAACAAGTAGCACGGGAAACATATGTACATACATGTCATTTTCAAACTTATTCCGACTTGTACACAATATATAGGCTATAGGTAATGTTTACTATTTAAGAGCCAGGTTCACACAGGCAAAGCCTGTAAAATGCTCTTTATGAATATTAATTGTGACAGCACATGGGTTCAAGTAGATGGAAGCCCGTGTTTGAAAATTAATCCAACAAACTTTCTGTACAAACATCTCATGTAACTTGGCTCACTAGGCTCACACGACAGTCTTAGTTTGATGTCGCAAAGTTGCAAGTAGTTGCGACAATATTGACTCTGATACTGGCGAAAATTTATTCCTGGCTTGCTTGGAGCAGCATCAGATGCAAAATTTGGGAGCTAAATTAATTAGTCATTTGCAAATTAGGAATTATTCATGCATACATATTCAACGTGAAACATCAACAAACGCGCCAATAGTTTGGCGAGATACTCGTTCATGAAACTGTTAAAATGCCAGCTTTCTCTCGCCTGAATAGGCAATTCAATTTTCGATGTACACTTAGCATACCACCAAAAGCAAACGAAAATTAAATGAGTTGGCGTACATAGTGCAGTGCAAAATACGTATTTTATGAATCCCCACATAAAATCTATCGTATAATAATATAATCTATAACTATAACGCTACCGTTCTGAATTTAGAATAATGGTTTAAGTTCTGAACTTTCAAAACCTTAGGATGTTATTTACAAAGATAGGTGCTGACACCTACTTTTTTAAAGTCACGACTAAATTACCAGCGATATGTACATAAGACGTGGGGCTTAATTTGAGCCGTAACGAGCATACCAAACAAAGTCAAAGTGTCAAGCTAGGTTTCTAAACTACCCTCTGCATCAATTGCCGTTGCAGAAGTATACAACTAGCATACATATGTATATTATAGTTTTATTTATTCTTAAAGTTCAATTTATTCAATTTATATAATTTCATGAGTTGTGAATCTTCTCTTCACTTCTCTATATAAAATCCGTGGTTTCTTCCGCACGCACATACTTTCTGTGAACCAATAAATGTTTTCACAAGGAAAAAAGATTTTCTGCTAAAAATTTACCAGTGAACGAAGTGCATCTGGTACAGTGCTACATAACTTACCAGGCGTAAACTTATTTATCAGATAAACCAGACACTTTGATGCTATGGCGTAAATG
>JAHZNG010004443.1:0-10134 GCA_027744375.1 Orchesellides sinensis
ATTGGAAAGCAAATTTCAAAAAAATTTTACTGTGTTCTCTAGATAAGTATCTAATTCAAAGAACTTAGTAATCAAAATTTTAAAATACTACTCCAATTTGAGTACAAATTAATTTGAAATACTCCCTATGTCGATTCATATTATACGGCCTTAAAAATATACGTCACACGATGCCCCATTTTGAAACACGGAAATAATTTGACATAATTTCCAGCAAACATTTTAAGCAATTTTGTATATAAAGTTCATTTTCTCAAAATTGTGTCCATGATGTCCGGTACCCTTGTAAGTTAAGTTATTGTGGGCAACTACACGCTGCGCTGGACTGTATCTACCATCATTAAACTACTTCATTAAAATTAATGACGTATGATGGAACCATAATAAAATCAAAACATATCTTTGACTACAATTGGCTTTATAACAAGCAAGCGGTGTCACTCAATACAAATAAATATATTGACTGAGATGAAGGGAATAATAAATTGAGAGCACAATGGACGTTGACCTTTAAACTTGTTGAATATATTATATTTAAATGCTATGATTGCAATGGCACTGCTGCCTTTTTATTATTGCTGTTATTAATGACATGCGCATGACATTGCTCAAGGCATTTTTCATTTTACAACCACCATCCGATAAAAACCTTCTCTATAATGTTTGCATCTGCAACATTATAATCATTCTCAATTTAGCAATACATATAAACATAAAAATGCAAAGAAGCATCTAAATCCCAAAGCCTGCCTGTTTTTTGTCAAATAGCTCTGAAAAGACTTTAATACATTTTGTAACAGTCTTTATACGTATCAACTTTAACTGCTTCGTCACGATGTTATATGTATGTATATCTACGCAAACAAATAAAAATTACTGTATGCATTAACCTAACGAACAGTCATTATCAGCGTCTACAACAAAAACCAATTGGTATTGTATTGTGAAGCGCTGCTCATGCAGTAGTAAGCTGCCTGACCCTTGCTCACCTTGTAGCAGTCTTACTTAACAAGTAACGCTTTGATGAGATACTGTCGGCAACATAATATAATAGGACCCAAGTGTTGCAAGCATACAATAACAGGTAATTACGCGAAAATGTTCGATATTCCAAACGTCTTTACAAGATCGACTTCTTGCGATACTTAACAAGCTTTATTTCATTCATGGTCTTATGTTTATAGATGAATAAATTGCATCCTGTCTTTAAAATTACATGACAAGTAAGCGACCGTGATATGTCTTTTTGAAATGGATAAAGAATAGTTTCATAACTACTACTAGCATGCCCTCGGTCACTTTCTGATGGACTAAAATTAATAGCCACATTTGGAATATTTTAGATTAATGAATGATGAATACACACGTGCCAAAAGGATATAATGAAGCAATGTACTGGTAACGACTTTTAAGTTGATGGCAGACTACATGTGATTTACTGTCAATACATTATAAAGCTAAAGTAAAATAGAAGTGAAGTTTGCAATTAATTGTCTATTGATGGCACGAAGCCTGAAATTTCTACCATTTGTGTAGTCCTTCCTGTTGGAATGAACTTGGAAATTTGCGAATAGGAACTGAATGAGATGTGGCTGGAACCAATTCATGGCTGTTGTAATTATCAGTTCTGAAAAGGATGGAATGAAGCCAAGGTTGTGTGCGATGTGATGTGCAAAGGGAGCACGTTTACAGTTCGGAATTTTGCTGATTCCGCTTTTATACACCTTCCGCTAAGTTTTTCGTACTTAATATATGTTACAATATAAATTGGCACCCGATTGCGTACAAATGTTAATACTATTAGTGCTCTACTCAAATACACATGTTATCATTTAACTTATAGGATCAGATATTTTATACATTTTTATGCATACCTTTTAATTGTAAAGATACCAAGAGTATTTTAAAAATTGGCATACGTAGTTTTCACAAGTGTGTCAACTTTTTCATTTTCAAGCAGTATTACATATACACATCAAAGGACAAAAGTAAATTCATGGTGAAAGGTTTACCTGGAATCCGTATTTGAATACAACCTGCTGGAAGAGTGGTGGAGTTATTTGGAGAGTCTTTGTCCGGCCTTTGAACTGTTACACCCTGAAAACAACAACAACACAATTTGAAACACTCTTGCCACATTGTATCCATCATTCAATAGAACACTAGAGTCAGCTCGAGAACAAAAAGGTTTTTCTAATTTCCATAATATTATAGCAGATCCAACAAATCTTTGCTGGGATTCAATGAATAGATTGAATTCCTGCACTTTTTCTACGCACTGTAATAAGCACTAAATGAAAACATTGAAGCATCCAGTTTGCTCTATCAATGATCATGCTTTGCGATAATATAAATGTAAACTGAATTAATTTGTGTGTATTGTCAGTAGCATTTTGCTTGGTAGCATACCATCTTCCTCATGATTTTCAGTGATACCCAAATATACATACATATATGACACAATTCGTGAATGAGGAGAGAACCTCATGTTTAGATAGAGTAGGTAAACAGTGAGCTTTTTCGAGCATGTTATGGTATACTATTCCGTATGCATTATACATGAGCCCTATAATTCATTACGGTTATTATGGAGCAAATTCAATTCAACACATGTGCTCCTCAGCTCATCTTATCGCAATGTGAAATTTTATCTGCGTGTTAAAACAAATAAATCAATAACGGACGCGACCGGAACGAGATATTATGTATTATGTATCATTTAGCATGAACAACCTATATTCAATTATATAAATTAACACATTATTAAATGCAGTATCATCTTCTCAATTATCTCTTTTTGGACATTCAGTTAAACACAGGCATTTCAGTGTGAATTATTTTGGGCGACGGGTAGTACACTGTTCAGGGATAATTTATGTATGTTCGTGCAGACATCAACACGTTGACCTTCTTATCGCATTGTTAAAAGTATTACGGTTTAGAAGGTTTTTGCGACTTTTAAAATCAGAGAGAGAGTGTGTGTTTTTCGGGACTCAAATCTGTTTTAAGTAATGAATTCGTGACACGTTCCAATGAAATTTCAATAAACTACATACAGGGTCTTATATATCTATAACACCTAACTGCGTACTTTTTTGTACGTGCGGAGTTTAAAAAGTCATTCTGATCCTGATCTTGCTTCAGTGAATCTTTTTATCTACATTACCTCCTCCACATGCATTATCTTAGGTCATTTACTATGGAGTCAATGATGTATCAGAACGTGATCTCTGTGAGAGTGTAATCATGAGATGTTTAGTAAATAAATACTTTGTTTTCAGACGCTCCAATATATAGTTCTATATGTTTTGTACCAAATTTAAACTTGCGTCTTCAAAGCATTTAAAACCTCTTTCACTAACATATTTATAGCACTCACATCACACAAGCATTCACAGAAATGGTATGACGGCATATTCCTCTATTGTGCAAAAAATGACCTCCTCATCACGCACATTGCTACTCTTCGTATTGATAGGTTCTTATCAGGCGAATCAAATCAATAAAAACCTTTACACAAAGTAAAAGCTACCGCCACTTAATCATGAGTTCAAGTGTTTGTTTATTGGTTAACACTTCTGTAATGATAAATTATTCTGATGTAATTATGACAAATAATTAATTAATGGATTTGGATGAATCAGCTACCAAATTTCTCAAATTAGTTACACCATGTATCGAAACCGGGACCTTTGTATATTGCAGTAGTTCTTTAAACCCAACAGTTCCAGATTTGAAAGAAGTCACGACAGGCAAATGGTGAAGTAAATTGAAGCAGTAGGCGTAGGCTTATCTTAAGTTCATTTTGGAATATTTTCCGTCGCATGAAAAAGATAGAATTCTCACGAAAGGAAAAGTAAACTTGTTGTTTATTGTTGCTTACGGATTTTTAAATACTGACTTAAACCAGTAGAAATCAAAATTTAGTCGTATTGATTAATGCGCAGCACTATTGATATAGGTATGTGTATACAACTGTCAATTTACGATATTTTATCTGTATTAACTAAATAGTACTGTTTTCTGATAACCCTACCACTTTTACTCCGTTGTATGTGTTATCGTTTGAGAAAGTAAATTGAACTGGTCTCTATCAAGGGCTTATATATAAATACTTTTAATCTTAAGCTCAAGCGTGTGTATATTAAAATAGAAATACCAAAGTCGTAATACAAATATTTAATATAGCCACAAACATATTTATTTTTTAATTTTGGTTAAAAAAGGAAATGTTACTCTAAAAATAGGAGATTATCATAATTCATGGTACGTGTAATAATCTAAGTAACTCCCGCTGAAGAAAATAAAGTTAAATGCAACTACAGGCAGAAGAACCAAAAATAGATTTTATCGCATCAAGCTTGATGATTGTCGCATTTTAAAGCTTTGTTTTCAAGTTCACAGGCATGCATTTTTCAAGTAATGGTCATAAAAGGAAATGCTGTATGCAGTTGGTGTATACAGCAATGCACCCTTCGTGTCGTCGCAAATTTTGATTTCCATCCATATTGCTCAAAGCGATATCGGGATGTGCCGTAAAAGCGTGAAAACACTTAATGTTTAAAATCGCACCCTTGCAGAGATTATTAGTAGTTACGTATGTATTTCTAGTTTAAAACCTATCATAGAATAAAATGCTATGCAGCAACTATAAATAAATCATGATAATCCAACAGGAAATCATTACATACCAGACGTAGACAAGAGCACTAATTGACATGACAAGTGTGGCCAATTGATGCTGCAATTCAGAGCTGATGCATGTGCTGACTTTTCCTTTTGTCAGTTAAACGGTTAAACTTATGAAAGTACAATATTATAAGGAGGTAAAAATTGGTCTTGATAGATTGTGTTCGTGGGTTATTGTTTTTTTACTTTTTATTATCCCCCGTGCGCATCATGACACGCAGCCGTGACATTCTACAATTTAAAATTAAATTATATATTAAAAGACCTAGGATTCCATTTTGATGTGCCCCTTTGTTCCCAACGTCCTATTCCTAAGCTTATGGTTTAAAGTCAGGTATAATAATAAAGTTTTCAATATCTGCCAAGGTATTATATGTTGATTGTAAAGCAGGATTGGAGTACCACGAAACTCACTATGCGCCTCTGTTACTTTTAACTTCAAGCTTATTACCCTTTTCATAGAATAGCTTACGCGTCAAATTTGTTCGGAAGTGAATTATATTGAATTTGCTTTTTATATCCTTCAAGTTGTTATGAATCATATTATAGCATGTAGACCTTCCCGACTGACATTAAAGGGAAGCACACAACTACGAGGGGCATAAAATCTGCAAAGTCGATGTGGCAAACAAGCAGGACGTTTTTCGAACGGGATATATAATTCTCTACAAGAATAATATTTTATTTATTGTCAGCCGGAACATTATTGAGTGGAGAGAGGCATGTGATCATTAGAGCATAAATCTTTTTAGTACATGACATGCAAAAATATATCGACGTAGCTGCAGGTGACAGAGCAAGGTTTTATGGATGCATATACACAAACATGCATAATGTGAGTGCTTCCTGTTGGTGGCAATGTAATAAAATTTCAAATGTCATCGTGACTGTCTTGACGGTACGAAGTTCCTAAAAGTGGTTGTTAAAAGTTAATGAATCATGTTTTGCCTAGAAGTTCGTGCTACGACGGCAGCTGTGACTGTTTTTTCCTAAGGTCCAATACCAAAGAATGCTGATGTTATTGCGATAAATGCGGAGTTAGCTTATCGAGGAGGAATCGCTGCAGTATGTATACAAAATGTGTATAACAAGCTATTTTTGCAATTTACATACGATAATAATGATAAAAATGTAAACCTATTTTAATCTGCTCAGTACCTTCTTCTGACTAATATTGTGTATGTATGTACATGTCTGTATTCTGAACCGGGTTAATGGAAAAATAATGGCAACACAATGAACAAGCAACTTCACTAATTAGCCGAGCGGATTGGTGATTTCCTGTCATGCTAATTAACGCTAATTAGTTCTTTATTTGTGGCACATTTTGCACATCATTTTTAATAATGTTCCATTGCTTTCTACTCTGTATTTCAAAGGGCTTCCAGTGCAGTGCATGCATAATACATAAAGCTTCACCGGTATGCATAACAATGAATCTTTAGAGCAGATTTAACTTTAGAAACCTTTCCTTTCTCTATCTTTAACAATATACTTTCTTGTTTTACTTTGAGAGGAACAAAAAGACTGAACAAAAGTTTATTTTGATTTCTCAAACAATTACTGGCTGTAATAATACGCTATATTATAATGAATACTGTAACTTAATGACTTTGTTTCAGCATAATAAATAGTTTTTAAGATGACAAACAAGGATAATATTAATAGATGATGGATCTTATAACAATATTCCTTCCCTACATTGACAAAAAAAATCTGCTATTTATTACATACAGTTTTTCGTTCAGGCAGTAAACTGATAACCAAAAGTTTTCGTTTGAGGAAATCGTAATGTATGGCATGTGAGCTGGAACTTATTAGATATGAAAAGCTTTTCGTTTCCTTGAAAAGTGAAAGTCAACTGGAATGTAACTGTGAGATGGCAAAATGCAAGCATTTATAACTACAGCTTACGTGGGTGTATGCGCAGCTAGTTTGACTCCTTGAAACTTCTGACCTGATGAGCTTATTCTGAACCACATTTTTATACTATACCCCGTGAAATTCCGACCAACAGACAATGACTTATTGCTCAAGAAAGTAGAATTGCGATTGTCACAACTCCCCAGACAATTTCTCCAAAATTCAGTTCTGCATAATATTGTGCTCATAGGAAGGGATTCTAACAGCGTGTCAAAAATGGTGACAATTCCATCTCTTTCACCAGAAACCATTCTCACTTTGAAAAAAACCTTCTCAGATGTTGGTTGTCGAGAAGCTGAAATAAAAAAGACAACAGCTGGGCTAAAGGATGATTCAGTGGAAACGCGTGTAGCTCAACGAAATCTCAAATGCCTAAGCTCCCTGCTAAAATATTCATGCTCTTCACACACACATACCCACACAGAGACAAGTACTAGTCTTCCTGACACCAAACCAAGTCATGGCTGTGATGCGATTAGACACCCTCTTCTCTCTAACGTGATTATAGAAACGACATGTCAGAACGAGAAATGCGAACACTGTATATACATATGTACGTACCCTTAGACACACATCCTTGCTTTCCATATTTTGTTCATTCATGTCATTACAAATACCAGCCAACTAACGGGAGTGTGTTGACTGAAAGCATTTGAGAAATGTATTTGTTGGCTAAAAACCGTCTGAAATGCAATTGGCGATCAATCAGCTTTTCCTAAATTATTTAATACTGTAAGTGCCTACTAACGAAGAAGAAATGGTAAAATAACCGTACAAACTATAGCTTCAGCAAGAGAAGTTTTAAAGAGCATAGCTATTTCCAATCAACTATTTTACATTAAAATGCCAGTGGAGTAGCAATATAAATTAAATTTCCCCCAAGTGACAATGAGTCAAATACGACGACTGCGTAAAAACTAAGTCCTTTTTATTTTTGACAGTATTGTAAGGACTAAATCCGTTATCCTATTGTTCTCATATATATGGGAAGAATAAAGAATTCAAGTAAATGTATTTTTAGCATGGCACTACTGTGTTATGCTGGCTGGTCATCAACGGTAAGTAAAAATAGCATTCTCATCATATTATCATGTCAGTCGTGACGGCCATGAATTGCATACCAAAATATCATCATGAATTCTACGGCACATTCCAATAATACTACGTGGAATACCCCTTTTGGGACATCGACAAGTTGACAACTTGCAGCTTACGAACATACATCATCCCGAAGATGTATAATGTACAACTATACCTATGTTAATATATTCGCCATAAGATCAGCACATTTTTCCATTCCCAGTCTAAAGAGCCATCAGAATCAGAACTTTGCTGAAATGGATAGTTCCGTTTTTGCCTTTCCATCTACTTCGGCAGAAAAATGCCAGAACTCCATTCGCGATACGCCACATTCAACATTTTTTTTACAGCGGCAACAAAAACAACTGCACCAGAGAAAAATATGGTGAATATACCTACCTACCTACTTTTTGAAGTATGGTATTTTTAGCAGTAATAATCTCGTACAAGCAGTAGAGAACAGAACACATATTATTCTACTATGTACATACACTGATGCATATGACCTGATCATGATCAGTCTTCTTCAGTAAAGACCATCGTGTGTATTCAGCGTTGTACAAACCGATGCAAGCACACATAGGTATACGCGTGATGAGAGAACTGCAGATGTTACAAAGCCAACAATCAAAAAAGATACAAACATTTCAAATAGCACATAACAAGAATATAATTGCACTATGAATGTGCAAAAGAAGAAGAATAAAGACTATATGTAGGTTCCGTGTGCCACTCTCTACTTCCGGGAAAACACCATACATATGTTCTTTTTTAAAGAGTTCGACGCATTTAATGTCTATGTATTGGGAAATAAGTAAAAGGTAAATAGGATTTTTTCATATAGAAACGGGTGTTGCCCAAAAATACTTCTGCTTCTTTGTATTTTTGTATCCATATTTCTCTCTACTATTATTTTTACTCTCACCAAGCAAAGTCTGGGATACTTCTCCTGTCTGTGTCAATTACTCACGGACAGAAACTGGCACACAACCGAGAAAAATGACATGTATTGTAACATAACAGGAGCGTCACGAAATCCATCAGGGGTTTGGAACCAATCAAAACTACAAAAGGTCGCTGTACAAAGCGTTTGCTTCTTCGTATTCTCATATGTGTACTTTTATCAACGTTTCCTATTCAAAACATAATATCTGTGCTAAGAAATGGACGAAATTTGTATGTATATATTTTTTCTTCCACCTGGTAAATCCTAACGGGTCATGCTACTCAGGTAGAACTTTTTACAAAGAAAATCGCAATTTATTGCTGCCATATTTTCTACTTCCTTACAATAACGTATTGCGCATATGGCTGTAGCAGCTAAAATAACCCTTCAACACATTTTCTAGCGTTTTGTGTCCCAATATAAAAATATATATACATATTGACAATATACGTAAATATGTATGTGCCTACTTATGTTTAAAAATACTAAATACTGTTAGGAGTACAGTGAATGTGTGCTATAAAAAAATAGTGACACCGGTGAAATTTGTAACTCAGTAAATTACAGATTCCAGTGTATCATCGAAGCGAAGGTGATAAAAACGCTTAGCGAATAAACTAACACGTTTTCTGCATTTACACATCGCGAATTATTAATGCGATCTAAAGGATCATCGCGTGTTAGTACATTAGAGTCTATTACATAAGCACGGGGATGTATCCCTTCCACAAAAATTAAACAGAATAAATCACTTTCGGCTAATGTACTTCAAATTGGCTTCAAATGATCACAATGATCAGTTCCAAGGATTTTGGAGTACTTGCCTTACTCCTTAAGTAAGTAACAGAGAGAGGAGAAATAACAAGAGAATGTGAATCGAGGTTTACAATAATCCGATGGAAATGGTATTTTGAATTAGTGAGCTTGACAAGCCAAATAACATATCAGCCAAGGTCCATTAACTTCTTTACATCGTGCAATATTAAAAAGGCCCATTTTGTACATGAGAGTAATACAATGCACGCGCTTATAAAATTTACGACTACAGCTTCAGGTTTTAATGCATGCTTTTGTAAACCTTCATGGTGTAGCTTAACCTGTGGTACAAGGTAACTTTTCAGTACATACATAATACATAAGACTATTAGCTATGTTTATAGAATATCATTCAGATTTCATATGAACTTGATTCATTGTTGTAAGTTACATGTTACATACGTAGTGGTACTAGTAGTAAGTACATACCAAAAAGACATGTAGAAACCCAAGGGAACATCAAAAATGCAAATGTAAACCACTTTTTGTGAGTTCTTTTTTGGCTACTTTACTTTGAAGTTTGAAGAAGTAATCGTAGCATTGCAATAATACCACATCACCAAAGCATGAGCTTAAACAGACCACAGAGGAGGTTTCATATACGTCTGTACATATATGGAGTGTCCTGATTGTGTACAATTTTGTGCGTGGATTTCACTAATTTTTTTCCCAACCACCAA
>JAHZNG010004444.1:0-10047 GCA_027744375.1 Orchesellides sinensis
TTTTGATCGTAATGTGAAGAAAAATATGTGAATGCTATATTTTTAAAATCAATTGTGGAAAAATATGTGGGTAAATATGTCCATCTGCTTTCGCTGCTTCCATAGTATAACGTCTTACGTCAACTAGTTATTATTAATACTCTACTTAATTACATTGTCTTATTTAGATGGAATCGCCTATATTGCTCTTGTTTTTGGTATCCTTGGGTTTATTGTGGGTCTGTCATCATCAGTTTACATGTATATGTCCAAAAAATCGCTTTCGGTAGCCATTGATGGAATTCAGGTAGCGAAAGTTGTTGGCATATACTCCCAGAAAAATACCAAGATCGCATTTCATGTCGATACGGAAACTGATGATGAGGATAATGAACCTATTCAACCACAAGACCCAGAAACGCCACGCCCACCCCCACGCTTTCGCAGAAGTATTAGACCACCAGCACCTGAACCAAATCAAGATAGTCCACATGATGAATTTGTGGAACTTGATGAAACAGGTACACCAGAAGTAATAAATACAAATTATTACAATAGTCAAGGTCGCTTTATTAAACGCCCTTCATTTTATAAACCTTTCTTTATTTCAGCTGTTTAAAATGGAAATTTCACTTGTATTTTTTTCACAAATTTCATTTACATTTTTTTCACAAATTTCATTTACATTTTTTTCTTATGCTAACAAATTTAAGTTTGCTTAATTAAATAGTAGTTGTAATTATGCTTTTTGATTTAAATATTAAAAAATAAACGCTTTTCTAATTGGCTTAAATTGCTAGTGTTGTTTACATGGATTTACTCTACATTAATTCCGATTCAATAAATTATAAAAAAGCCTCATTTTTTTATCATTGCTAAACAATTCAATTGAAAATATGCTTAAAGTTTTCGTTATGCTCTATTGGTAAGCTCTACTAGAACAATAATACAGAGAATACACACCACACAAATTACTTCGTAGTGGCTAATATCTCCGCTTATTAACCACCTTAATGTTATATTTGCATGGTATACTAATCCCGTAGTAGTTTTAACTATATCTTAAGCTATCAAAATATTCAATACATGTTTTTATAACATTTTTATAACAAAACAAAGCTATCCAGTGACCATTTCGGTTTCCTCTATTTTTTGTTTAATATTATGACGTATGGTAATTTCAAAAAATCCCGACAGCTAACCTCATCGCACGCTTTACAATAAACCTTCTTTAGCTTCCTACAATCCTCTTAAACCTTTAACTGCTTTAAAATTTCTTCATCGTTCATATTTGCTGGTGTAAAATGTTACCAAATTTATCCACCTCAATAATATTTCGAAATTCTCCTAACACAATTAATGTCACTGGTTCTGGAACTGGTTCACTAAATTTGATTTCAATTTTTAGGTTTCCAATTTTGGATGGTGTCTGAAATCCTGGTATTGATTCTGGGAACAATTCAAAATAGAAAATACTGGTGTCTCTTTTAAAATCCTCTCTGGTAAGTTTGACTCCTTTGCAGCGAGTGTATTCACATAAATCGCTGAATGCTTTTAAGAAGTTATTTTTTTCAAAATCAAGATTCAAGCTCTTATTGCTTATAATTTCTCCGTCAACTAAAACGTTAAGATAATTAACTTTATAGTGAGAGAGAAAATAAGGGTTTTCTGTCAGTTTACCTGTAAGGGCGCTCGATTTTACAAGGGCAACAAGAATCCTTTTGGGAAGAACCTCCGAAAAGAGCGAAGTAGACGACAAAGATAAACTCTGTGACGCTATGGCAAATGTCTTGATTTCATGGGAGGTGTATGGCAATTTAACAGTTTTACCTTCATCAAATAATTTGTTATGCCAGCTCACTAAATCAGGTTGCAATATTAGCCTATTATAATACAGTATTGCTTTATCAACAGTAAATAAATAATTATTAACTGAATCTGTAGCTTCCCCGAAAAGAAAAAAATCAAGTGGGTTTCTACGGATTTGTATTCTTACTGAAATATTTGGAGGTAGATAATTTGTTTGCTGCAGAACCCCTTCAAAAAGCTTGCCACAAAGTTCTAGTCCATTTACATCTCTTAGTAAACTAGCTCTCTCTTTAAATGAATCTTCAGTAAATTTTAGATCACTTCCATCTGAATCCTTATAGTAGAGTGCAGCAGTCAGGTCGGAATTTTTTAAATCTTCACTTATTCCAGTTACGCATTGCATGTAAGACTTCATTGCATAATAATTACTGTTTGGATTAACAACAATATCATTAAAGGAAATCGTAGCTTTATTTATCAATGAAGGGAAAAGAAAATTAATAGGACCAATTTTGTTTGTAGCCAATACCGCTGTTTTATCAGACTTCCTAAAAGAAACCTTGAAATAAATTTTGATAGAATTAAGGTCTATGTAGTTTAAACCATTACCGTTAATGTGGAAATCGATTGGCAGATAACTATCAGATATGTTTCCATCTAGAAATACTTCCACATCTTCAGATGTTAATATGGTGCTTCCAATTGGTTGAGGATGAAATATGTTTGCAGAAGATCTAAATCCGATGTTTTGATTTCCTTCCATCCTTTGGCGTTTTCTTCAAAGATTTAGTCTTCTCTAACTTTTTGGATTTGGACTTAGGTTTGCTATCCTGTATGTCTTCCACGCGACTAACGCGTTTTTTCTTTGAGGCATGCCTTTTATTAGTATTTTGTGTTGGTGTTTTTGTAATTGAATTATATGGAATAACGACGTCACCGTTGCCTTGCATGCTGTAGCGATTAGGCGGTTGGAACTTACACCCACCCTTACGACATTAAATCTTTTGCATTTTGAATTTTTTAAAATGTAGTGTAACAGAGGTTGGAAATCTCTCAAATTTAAAACAAATTAAGGTCTGGTTAACAAATTGAATGCAAATATTTTGAATGCCCATCTGTTTCGATGGTACGAACTGTTCTGGATCAAATTGTATATGTTGAAGCCCTTTTATATCCTTATTGAATGGAATAACTCGAATAATGGGTAGATTTCTCGATCCATAAAACTGTGGTTCTACAATACTGCATAAACACAAAAAGTGAAATCTGCCATAGTCCTTCATAATAACAGTTTTATACGGTACCTTATGATATCCATTTGTAAAGTGTGTATACGTGGGTAAATCCAAGTACGAATTTAAGGAAGTAGGAAACGTTAATTCTATAAATCTTTTAGTAATATCAATATGCAATATTTGTTTTTCACTATCATCCAAAACAGTTATTTCTTCCCCTAAATTAGACAGAGAATCCGTAATCCATTCAGCAATAGATTCCAATGAGTAATCTGACACTGTACCAACAGACACAGTATGCGTTTGATATTTCACGATTCCTATTGAGTAAGATTGTTGTAATACTGTGAACGTTGGTAGTGTAAACGAATTTTCTGAAATATACTTGCCTGGTAAAAAAACGTTTTGTGAAATTCCTAGGATTTTTGCAAGCTCTTCATCTAAATAAATTAGCATGTCCAAATCAGTTGAAAAATTTAAAGTAACATACGGAATTCCAGACTGATTAAATAATCATAGTATTTTAACATACCTTAATATTCCAATTCTTTCATCTAGGTAGCCAAAAAATTCATTTTCATCCATTGGTGAAAATATTCCTCCAAACTGTAAAGTTATCTTACTGCTTTGCGGTAATTTGACTTCCAGGTACTTGTTATCTGAAAATTCTAGTAACTTCTTCTCCTCGCTTAAAATTTCACTAACCGAGAAGCTAACCTGTGACAATGCTACTTCGTATTTTTCCTTTTCAAGTAATTCAATGATGGGATTTCGATTTGAAAAATCATTTGGTTTATTATCTACGAAGAATGATTCGTCTTCATCGCTAAATAAGGATACAAAAAAGCTTTCAGGATATGCCATTGCTCTCTGTAGATATTTGTTGTAACTCTTGCTCGTAGAAGCTTCCACTGAGAGGGTTCCCATATAAATCTCTCAATTTATATGTGATTGGATTTGAGTTGTAGTTAAGGGAATCAATGACAAAATTTTCATTTGAAAACGTTTTAGCATAACCCTTTGAAAACGATTTCATCGAAAATTTTGCATTACTAATTTTTACAATATCCTGAACTTTTAACCGAAGCTTTAATTTAGCATGAGTTTCATTTCCAACTATATTGTTCCAGACCATGCTCTCGTTACCCTTGTTTACGTTTTTTGGTGACATTTTGATAGTTTTGTGATATGAGCCATTGTAGTTCTGAACAACATCCTGCAATTCAGTTATCCAGACTTTTTTACCTGTCTCTGTCAATCTTCTAAATAATTTTGACATTAAAGTTCTTACTGCTCTTTCTGCAATGCCACTTTTGATAATTGAACTTGTGGAATATAATATAATGTTATTTTGTTTTAAATAAGCCTTAAACGCTTTACCGTAGAATTCTAATCCATGATCTGTATTCAAAAACTTGCATATACGTTTGCTTTTCGGCAAAATTCTTGGAACGCTGATTTTACTGAATCAGGTTTCTTGTTTTTTAAGGGTCTACACCACACAAACTAGGAAAAGGCGTCTATGACAAGAAGTATGAACTTAAAGTTTTTGTTAAATCCAGAATATTTCTTCAAATCAACAAGATCAGCACACCAGATTTCGGAAATAGAATTTACACGAAACTTAGTTCTTGTAAATTTACGAATAATTGGTTTATGAAGAGTAAATGCATCTAGCTTAGAAAGTTCACTTTTTACAAGTCTTTTGTTTTGATATGCATTGTTTTTTAAAAACCCGCTTAGACCCGAATATGAACCTTCCCTTTTCGTATTTAAATACTTTCGTTGAATACATTTTCCATCCATTACAAGCCAAATTTATCTTCGAATCGTATCCACTGACTACTGAATTGGTTTTGAAAATTTATTTTGTTTTCTTCAACATCCCCTAATTTGTTTTCTTGCTTTTCTTTCTTTTCCTCCAAAAGGTTCTGAAAAATTTCTTTCCGTTGCGTTTCTGTTAGTAATTTAAGTATCTTATCATATAATTCAACAGGGAGTACTTTCATAATTGCTGCCATGTCAGTGTGTACAAAGTGAGCTGCGTAGAAATTCAGAAAGTAATATGGCAACCGCTGCTTTAACAATTTTGTGATTTTCAACTAACAATTTCCTAATTCTATTAACTGTTTTGCACTTAAGTAATTTTTGTTTAAGTTCTAAAAACCTTTTGCTTTTGTTGATGTTTAAAAGCACTTCTACTATGGTTTTAACTTCTTCTTCGGAGCAATTTAATATCAAAACCTTAAATTGTGACAGTGAGGAGACTTTTACTTGTTTGAGAAAAAGCTGGTGTGTATCTACTCGATTCATTACTTATTTGGGACAGTAAACTTCAATTCTTTACATGGAAATACACTATTTCTTACACGTACAGAATCCAAAGTTCCAGGCTTAAAATCGAAAAACAAATATGAGTAGCTTCGTTTTCTTGACGAATTATCACATTCTTGTAAAAATTGTGGCTTTCCTGGAGCAAATTGTCTATTCAGAAAACTTAATTGGTTTTTATCTCATATGCAAGAAAACAATATTAAATAGTCACAGTTTAGGGAAATTTGACGAAGATTTTTTGGGTACAGGCACTGGAGAACTAATAATATGTTACACTTGAGATGATGGATCCCGCGTATAAATTGTTCAGTTAATTCTCTTTTAGCTTCAGCTTCAATTAATTTTAATTGATCGTCGTAAATAATCAAACAATTAGGTTCTATATGTTCGTACATATTCTTATAGTCTGTCAAAAAACACAGTTTACACTGTTCCTGATTACGTCATAAAGTGGTTGTTCAAATGCATACACAACAATAACTTTAGTTATTTCCCCATCGATTATCCCCTTTCTTCTTCTTATAATTTCTGATATCAAATGGCTTTTACCACAATTAGATTTTCATACACATAAAAGCCCGAAATGTTGCTTTAGTTTAAAGTCTAAAACGGAAGCCATTAACGCTTTGAAGTTTTGACTTCAACTGATTGTAGATTTTTGGTTTCATGCTCTTTTATATGCTCTAAGGTTTGGCAATAGCCATATGGAACGCTATATTTGCAATTAACAAAATAACGTTTCCAACATAATGGTGTCAAAGAGTTTCGATTGGTTTTAACTGAGAAAATAGTATGCTTAAAGCTTCTTATACTATTAAAACTAATTGGCAATGTTGACTTTGCGTAAATGCAATCCTTAAATGTTTGCATGGAAGACTGAGTTTTTAGAGCGTGTCTAGGACATCCTTTGATTTTCCTTGTCGTATTGTCAAACGAATCGCCTTCTATAAATTCATATTCGTTTTTTTCAGCATTATAAACTCTTTGATAGTATGAAAAGGCGTACACCTTAGGTTTTACATAGCAAACTTCATAAATTATTCCGCTAACTTCATTTTTATAAATCCCATTTATACCTTTATTAGAATCATTGAAAACTTTTCCCAGTGTTGGGTCTCAGCGATCTTAATTTGAGAGGTCAAAATATGCTGATAAAAAATTTCGTAAAGATCTTCAGTTTCGCAGTATGCAATAAAACTATCTGTATCAGATGCAATTAATCGCAAACTCTCATTTAATATCTTTTTCAGCACATTGTACCAAAAGTTTACCTGTACACATTTAGCAATAGCTAATACAGTTACCCCAGGATAGATTGGACTATTCATTAATATTGACTGTCTTCGCAGAACAAATCGCAAAGTGTTTTTATTTATAACGCGAACATCCTCCAGCAACGGTTGTCTTGAAAGAATTCAGCTTTTTGCAAAGAATTTACAATCCACATATTTTTCTGCGTTTCCTTTCGCATAATGGTGCGTCCGTAAAGTTGATTGCATAGTCCTTTCATTAACCGCTTTTCAAAATCAGTTGCAGCCTTTTGCCTAAGCGCTGTGTTAAGTTCAATATAAGGTTTAAAGATAGCTTGTTGAGTAAATTTAAAGCATTTTCCGACTGATGTTACCTCTACCCCAAGCTGCATGTACAGTTTTAAAGCTTTTGAGTGAAATATTTGTCCAACCTTAGGATTAAGATCCGCTTTTAGCCTGCTTTCGTTAAACGCTGCGTTAGAGCTAAAACTTTCTTGCAGATTATCTTGATATTTAGAAATTTTATTCTTTTGAATGCACCTATTGACGACAGGAAATGGATATTCAAAAATAGCATCATGTAAATTATCAGAAATTTTGAGATTAGTTTCAAAAAAGTATGCAGTTTCTCCCTCTACGTCGAGTTTTTTTATGAATTCTTTTATATTGCCGGATATTAGTTGTTGCGTTTGTTGAATATCTAGAAATACGAAGTCTTTTACTGGTAGTTTTTGTTTGAGACAGTAACTATAGAGTCCGCAAGCGTCAACATAAAATGAATACGATGATGGTTTGTTTGGTTGACAATGAGTTGATGGGAGATACTTATTGGAGGCTGTCATATGTACTATAGCTCTTTGTAAAAACAAATAAAGTGTACTAGATTGAATGTTTTGAAGTCTTGTATTAGTCATTAGTAATGCAGCGTCAAAGCTAAACATCGGCAAGGAAAAATAATTTAAAATATCTAGCCCATAATGCTCATATAGCACAGTTCTTTAAATGTTCAACCGTATCAGCTAACCCTGCAACATCTATTCTGCAATATACTTTGCTAAGTTCTCCCAGATTTTTTATTTGAAGACTTTTCTACAATAATTTTGCGCTTTCAAATTTTTCAGTTGTGACGTTTTCGTCTTTTAATTTATTAAAGTACAAATTTTCATCCCAAAAATCATCCAATTTAAAATCTGAGACATGCTGCAATCTTTCGTATGGGAATAATGATTTAGAGTATAATAGGGTTTCATCCAAGCCAGCAATAATTTCTTCTTTGAATTCATCCCGCATTATTTTAAAATTGCTAACACCATTTCCATTGTCGTATAGGATGTCGATCATGTTGCTTAAGCTATTAAAAAAGTACGAACATGAATCCAAAATTCTTATTTCATTATTGAGTATGATAACTAAATATTTTTCAAGGGATTTTGGTAAAATCTGTATATCATGCACCATGTACTTGTTTAAAACCTGGATAATTATATGATTGTCATAGTTTGCAGCGCCATGCAGGATTATTGTAAGTGTCTTGCTTATCCTGGCCTGCAAGTTGCATTCTCCATGGACTTATCCTTTAAATCTGTAAGGCGGATGGTGTTCGTGGTCCCTGTGTATGTTAGAAGTACGAATATCTTGTTTAAAAAGACTGTATACAGTAAATACAATGAGAATACAAATGCGAAGATCGATTTTTTATGTCTATCTTATCTTGTTCCGTTAGGTTCATGTATGAATAGTTTTTTTGGTACTCTTCTATTTGAAGCTTTCGCAACTCTATATCAGCAAGTTTTTCAAGCATGCATCGTTCCGTTACGTTATCATCCTCAGAAGACTGCACATAAGCATTTCCAGATACTTTTTTTCCATTCCAGTCAGTACATATCCAACAATATGTACATGGAAAATGTTCCTGGTACCTTAACGATTTACCTGACATTTCATTTGTAGGATCTAACCTTGTTTCAAAGTCAAGATAATAGTTGAAGAGATTTTTTAACGTTCTATCATATCTTTTGAATGAGAAAAAACGCTTTATAGGAAAAAGTAACTTGCAATACAGCTTCGTGCAAAACATTTCATGCTCGCTTAATGAATTTTCGGAATGAAAGAAATTTAAACACTTCCGACAAACTAAAAAGGATCCTCTATTATTATTCTTTATTAAGGAAGATAGGCATTAAATTAGTACAAAATGAGAATTGTTATTTTTCTCATCGATTAACATAAGCATGTCGACCTGAATACTACGCTTTTTGCCCTTATAGGTGTACAGCGGAAATATTTTATTTAGTATACGCCTCTGACGAGCAACGTATACCTGCCAAGGAAGTTCACATTTTTCAGATCCTATGTCGAGGGAATCATAAGACTCTTTTTCATCGATAACAAACCCTAGCACAGTAATTCCAATGGATATATTTAAGTCATGAAACTTGTCCAACTGTTCAATGGTAAAGGGAAATAAAATTCCGGTAAGATTTATCTTCTTCAGATTTTCAGGAGTATTGTATGTTTCAACTTTAGTATTTATTCGATATCTATGTTTTCCTGTCACTCCTGCTATGTCTTTATGAGCTAATAAACCCCACAGGAAACATTTTTTCTCTGATTGACATGGCGTTGGTTATCATTGACTATGTTAAGTAAACCACCGCTTTTCCTTTTGTATTCAAGAATTTTCGGAATGGGAATGTAAGTCCCTACGTTGAAATTTTTTTGTTTGAAAACCTTTAGTGTTAATCCTAAAAATGAATGAAATATCCATCCGCTCTGTTTCTCTGTGAAGGAATCTATGTCACTTTGCATTTTTTCTACGCATGTATTCATGATAGTTTTTATCATAGAAACGTGTAAAATTGAGTGTGCAAATGTATAAAATTCTGCGTAAGGATCTGTGTATATAACTTCATTCGTTTTTGTGTCTTTTTTCCGAAAAAGTGATTCACATACAAAAACTATTTTAATGCCCTTATTCTCAACTAACTCATTCTGAATTATAATTTCTATTAGCGGATAAAGGTAGCTTACCAGGTCTCCCAGGTCTAGTATGCCAAAATGATCAACCTCAGCGGTATAAATACACAGAAACTTTTCCAAAAACTCTTCTTTCACGAATTCAGTATCTGTTGGAACTGCACTATTATCAACTCCACTGCCAACTAACTTAGATCCGAAGTATTCAGGGTGCACGTTATATAGATGCACGTCTAAATATCCAGCTTCAAAAAATTCGATTTCGCAAAATGGACAGTATCGTTCCCTGTACGCATCACTTTCAACTTGTAGTGTTTCTTCTTGATTAGTTTCCATTTTTAACGTTTTTTATTTGAGTATGAATTTGTGACCTGCGCACGAGCCCCCAAGGACATTTTCAAAATGCAAATCTGAGGTCATTTTCGGTTTCTACGCTATGAATAACCTACCAATATGCAAATTTT
>JAHZNG010004445.1:0-10668 GCA_027744375.1 Orchesellides sinensis
TCTCATTTTCGATATAATTTTGTCTAGTACAATAATTTAGAATAAAGGCAGCTTATATAATTAAACAATAATTCATGATGCAAAGTTTTAGACTTATAAAATGGAATACAAATAGGTTATACTTCTAAATTTCAATAATTCAAGGCTAAAGGGTAAACAATTACAGCACACAAAATTTCAGAAAGCTTGAATGCGCCAACAGTATCAAATACTTAGCTTTAGATATAAAAACAGCGGTATACGATTCTGAGTATACAAAATTCAATTTTGGCACAGAAGTGGACGATATCTTTGATCTACAACTTATCTAACATCAATTACTCTTGAGTTACAAACACACAAGTTTTCACTTTTTCCGCTGCAAGATTAACTCGAGAAAAAGACCCCTCATCTTTAACAAAATCTTATTTTTCTGGTTTTTTATCTTGACGTTAAATGCGAATATACGTAATTTAATAATAGAATTAATGCACTTTTAGTGGTTTAATCGGCTGCTAAAATGTAAAGCTGTGTTAATGTCGTGGTTAATGTGGCGGCTAAGCAATAGTACACGGTAAATATGTAATATGTGCTTATAGACTAGATTCAGATGTGGTTTTACCGACGACGCTGCGAGCATATTTGTGTATAAACTGTGTTCCATTTTAAGTAACATTTTAGTTTAGTAAATAAATTATAGTAAATAATTTGATAACCAACAAAACAAGAGGCTATAACGGGTAAACCTAGTCACATTTTAAGTTATTAAATAACATTTAAATCAAATATAGCGACTATTTCAGTTCACACACACAACTTATGTACTAATCAATACGAACACTTAACATTTAACTGAAATACAGGACGAAGTAAATGATCATGTAGGTCCACAGTTTGTACTTTCGGATACTCCATTCTGGAAGAAACTTGAGAAAGCAACAAGGGCATCCTTCACCCTAGCAGGTGAGCAATTATTTAAGGGGCAGTGAGGAATTGTAGCACATACTTGTAAAAGAGCCCACAAGTAACCCTGTTACAATCATTTTATCGTTAATTTAACTTTCATAGTTATGGCGTTCGTCTTTAAATGAAGTCAAGGTCTTGTAATTACCTCCAGAAGCTTTTGTCTTTCTTTTGCAAGCGACTCTGATCGTCTTCCAAAGAACTTCTTCGGAGGAAATGATATACTAGAGACCTAAACAGAAACAACAAAAATATAAATTACATTATATAGTAACTCAATATAATTTCTAGTAATTTTCTATTTAATTAACTAAAGCTTACTTTGCTCCCATACTTCTTCCTCATACAATTATGTAAATCGCGGAATCTCTGATAACGCCGAAGTACTGTCCATCGTTCGGTGGTAGTTACAATGCAGACTTCGTACTGGAAATGTGCTGTCGTACCACTACCCCTAAGAAAATAAGTTGGAATGCTAATATCCAATATTCCAGGGATAACACCTTCTCCTAGAACAAAACATTATTATCAAATCTTCACCACGGTCAAGAAATTTAAATGAAAAGCTGATAATCATACAAAATTGATTAGTACCTTGACCAAGTCCAGGCCAAAGCCCCGAATTCAAAGAAGTAGATCTTGGAATTCCTAAGTTTGGAGTTGGCGAACCATCATCCTCCTAAAAAGGTATGCATGAATACAGGTGTTCATATTCGTTTATTGCAGGCATAATTACCATTTTACAATACATAAGGTTTTAGAATATATCTTACAGATCCAGATCCGGAAGTATTATTTAAGCCAGAGGGCATACTTCTGCCACTGAAATAATTATGCTCCAGGTTAAAATTTCTTTCCACTGGCACGATAAAACTTGACATATATTGATAAATATTACTTACTGATTACGACGATGCTGGTCTCTAAGAAATAACAACGGTTTATGCCCTTTCTTTAGTTCCTCAAATATTTCCCGAAGCCGCAGTTCTACGCGTTGCTCTACTAGCATCTGGATGCTAAGCCAGTTCACGACAAACACCATAATTAGCTTAACTTTTAAGAAAACGAATGTGAAGGTTGCAAAAACAAATTTAAAAAACTCACTGTTCCTCTTGGTCTGTAATACTGGACTGAATTTCAGAGTCGTCAAATTCACTGTCATTTGCGGCAGTCGAGTCATCTCCTTTATCCATATCTAGATTAGAGTCTTCATCAAAACTGAGCCATCGCTGACGTGAAGTAGTATCTAGTAATGCCTCTATTTCAAGATAACGATTTCTCAATTCTTGAAGAATCTAAGTTGAGAAAGAAACATATACTTGTAAAACCATGCGTTTTGGAACTGTTTCATTATCTTAAATCTATTGTAGTATTAGTGCTTAGTTACTTACAGCCATATGACCGTTTAGTTCCTCTTTATCACAATCATTTTCTAAGCATTCGAGCACAACAGACTTCTGCTCGTTAATTTGATCCACTAAGCGCTTCAATTCTACAATAGTTTCACTCGGTGTCAATTGTCCAGAAAGCCTAATACCAGGTGGAGTGATTAATTTCTGAGCGTAAGAGCCTGCTCTGCTGATTGGGCTCATTTCTTCTGACTTTAAAATGTTGAATTCGCTTTTTCGATTTAGTCTGCTAGGAGAAGAGTCTCGACTGCTTTCACTACTGGCTTTATGAATTGGAGTAGACGTTAACGAGATTCCATTAAGCTCTTTCGGGTCAACTGATGAAATGTTACGTGGTGTGGTAAACTGATTTGAGTTAGTGATATCTGAGGTAGTTGATAACGCAGTAATATACGCTTCTTTTTCACTGCTTGATAAATTTTCTTTGGGAATGTCAAGTGACAGTCTATAAAGAGAATACATTTTAAGTAAAAAAAGGAAACATTATCTACGTCATAAATTAATCTTTGAATATTAAAAAATAATAGGCGACTCACTGTTTCTTCGCTCTAGGATCAACAGCTGCCTCCCCTTCAGAATTTTCTATTATCGTCAGTAACTTCTGTTTGCTGCTATCGATATGAGCAAGCTGGCTCACAATAAGTTTTTCCTGATCAGCAATAAGTACCAAGTCAGCTTCCAGACGAGAAATCTTGTCTTCACTTGCCTCCATTTTAGCAATGCCACTTTCAATGTCGGTTTCAAGTTTCTTGCACTCCAGAGACTACAAAAGAAAACCAAATTGTCATATGCTTCCTTTACTTCATTTAACTTATCAAATAATTCTATTTGCACCTTATCACTGTATGCTTGACGGGATCCCAATAAAGCCTTAGTTTTCTCACTTAAATCAGCCTTGTTCTTCTGGTAACTTTCGTCCAAAGTAGATATTTCATTTTTTATTTGGGAAGCTTGAGATTGCAAATCACATTCCTGTTTTTCTAGCTCTGCCTTTTGTTGTTCATCAGTACAACTCATCAATTTCTCTGTTATTTCCTGGTTAAAAACAAAGTTACGTTTTATTTTTACACTTTTCTACTTCTCGACATGTAATAATTTATCATTAGTCTCAGAAAGTAAGGTAAAACACCATTTTAAGCGTATTGAAAACAAGACGAAATCAACTGATAAATTAATGTAGCAATACCGTTAACTTGTCATGAATGTTTCCTTTCTGTTTCATCAGTGTATTGTACGTGTTGGATTTCCACTGATTAATTTTTCTAGCTTGTTCGTCAATATACTCTTGAAACTTGGCATCATCCATTGTAATTAACTCTTTAATTTCAGACTGAGACTGATCTAGCTTAGCGACTAGTTCCTCACTTAGCCGATTCTCTAGTGTTACTATTTCTTGTTGCTTTGCATCCAAGGAGGCTCTCAAGGTCTCAATCTTCTGAGCCTCACTTTCGATCTAACGGACAGCAAGGTAATATTTGCGCATTCAGGCGTACACATCACATAAGGATCGTCATTTAAGGAGTTTTCCAAAATAAGGAGATCATAAAAATCATGCAAAAAATTATAAAAACGTCACATTAACAAAAACTCAATCAGGAAATGGCAAGTTATGGAATGCTCAAAATTCAAGTAAGCTTTAAATAAAAAAAGATAGTTCATGCTACGCGTTAAAGTAGTATAATCTGGCGTTCTTACCTGATTCATTTCCTGGTCTACTTCCCATTCAAGGAGTTCTCTTCTCTTTTTCAGATCTATCTCTTTGGACTGTAGACTAGCCAATGTTTCTTGTTCTTGCTGTTCTAAACGCTTCCAGTCCTCAGCTAACCGTCGTCTGTGAGCGGCATATTCTTGTTCCAACTTCGTTCGACGCTAAATATCAAAAAAGCAAATACAAATGGTTAGTTGTTTAACAAAGGAATTTGTTCGTACATACAGTCAAGTCAATAACAACAAAGCTACCATGCTTGCATGGTCCGATGGTCCAAAAGTAATTTGAATAAGCTCAAGGCGTGAACATATCATTAAGATGCATTAAGAATTTCATTAATTTCGCCGTAGACAATCAAAAAGATAAAAGATTTTCACAAAGGATGAAAAATGAGAACGCACTTTTTCACGCATCCTGTGAAAGGATTGACAGACAAAGAAAAGTACGATTTCAAAATTTAAAACTATCCAAGCCATCAAACGTATTTGCAATACTTTGCATTTTTTTCATTGTTCCATTTGCATGTAGTCACACAGCGTATTAATGATTATTCCTAATAAACTCTTTCTTTACGCAAAGGGCCAACTAATATTTTACTTATTAGAAGACATACAGAGTAAAACCAATTCTACATCACTGAGAAAACTACATCTATAGAAAACTACATCTAACGTCAATAGAATAAGTTTCAGGCAATCACTATGCATAACCGTTTAACCACACAACTAATATACCATCTCCTTAAAATAAAGAATTCCCATACATAGAACGCATTCATTGTATGCATTTATCCACATCCATAAATATGTGTGGATGTGGATGCGGACCGGTGTAGCGTGCAATGCTTGAAAGAAAACGCTTTGAAAACCATATTTGAAAACAAAGATCTTCTGTACAGATGCACTTCGAATCAAAATGCAACTTCATTCTATTTGACACTAAAATATTTATCTAGACATTCATTCAAGAATGCAATTCAACAGCTTCAGGTGTTCAAAATTGCCTTAACTTTTCACGTTAAAATCTAGAAGAATTTTATGCATGCATAAATTCTTTTTAAAGCAAGGCTTACGCCTTTTCACCCATTTATAAACACAGTAGCACAGAGTGAAAAATCAGCGAAGAAATGTACTTGGACTATGCTAAATCATTGTAATGCTTCTATTGCTACTACTATTGTAAAGACAAAAGTACACAACTACAAGACTTTACCGTCCATGTTAGTATAAAACAGTTATTTCTAACTTTCACGCTCAGTGTAGCATATGGCAATGACATACATAGTAAGATCAATTGTCACGAAAACCATTGTCAATATTTCTTTACAGCTTGGAGTGCAATTCAAGAGGTACAAAATGTGACCTTGAATGAAAGTAATAAAAATGATAGAAAAACCAAGCTATGGTACTATTAAGGTGGAAATAACTAATTCTAATAGTAAAGAACAAATGGAATTTGGTGTAAGTTGAGTTAAGATTACCTCTTCTAGTTCCTTTTGGGCCGAGTGAATCGCTGCACTTTTACTTAGTTGTTCAGCTTTCCACGCTTCTTCTTTCTCCGTTTGAAGTTGCTAATAAATTACAAAATAAATTTATGCCTTAACTCTGCATTAAATTAAACCATAAATATACGTACAAGCGTTTAACATTGATAAAATCAACTAAATAACAGAACAAACACAAAGCAAGTACTTACTTCGTAAATGATTTTTTGTTCCTCTAACTGCTTTTTCTGAGATAACAGCTTCTCGCTTTCTTTTTGCAATCTTGCCTCTTCTGCCTCTAACTGCTTTCGCTTTTCTTCTAACACGCTACTTTCCTCACTTGGTTGCAAATATAAAAAAACGTACGCAGTTTTAAAATCTTTTATCGGTTCAATAAACATTTTGCATTTAGACGTAGGTTGTTTTATATTAAAAAGTTACCCATTTAGAGTATTGTCAGACCAGGCCAAATCTGACGCAGACCTACTAAGGAAAGACAAGCGACTAAGATTTACGTGTGAATGAGATCCCTCTCTCCTAAGTTTCTCGGCTTCTGCTGGATCATTATACCGAAACATGTTTGTTCTTCCAAGAAGAATCACACATCCTATAAACCATTTACAAAATGTTCCACTTTAAAAACGTTTAGCCTTAAAAATTTATATACTTGATCAATCGCTACTGAATAATAAACAGAACTCAGTTTTAGCCATACGTCAAACATACCTTGAAATAAACGTGTTGGTTTATCTATTTGTTGACCATTAACCCAACAAACAGACCCATTATTTGGGATAAGAGTAGCTACTCCTCCTTCAAGCATGATACTGCAGTGTTGCGGCTCAACACCTTGGCCTTTAAGCGTAATGTCATGATGTTCACCAACTTCCTCCGATCCGATTTTTGTTTCCCCTTCCTGCATAATCAAGAATTTATAAACAATACAAACAATTTAACACTACATATCGCAAGACATGTTTACGGTTTACATAATTTATTTTATTACAGTGAATTATAAAAGAACTTCGGTAAGACCGGGGGGTTTCACAGCGGACATAAGCGTATAAATTTTTCGTGCTTTAGGGGATTCCATTGTGCATTTCTTATGCATTTCGCGTCCGCTGCGAAAACCCCCGGTCTTACCGAAGATCTTTTATAATTCACTATACTATAAGTCTTGCTATTTGTCCGTACCTTTAGATGATATAAAGTAATTCCTGTGCTGAGTAAATCGTCGTCAATTCCGATCAAATGGGGCATCTGCGAATCTAGTACTACACCTTGGCCTGCTTTTCTAAGAGCTAAGTCCTTTTGCTCCATCAATATCTTTTGTGTTTCTTTCCATTTTTCAGTCCACTCTTCAGTTAAAGATTTTTCTTTAGCTTCTTTCTTATGCAATTCCTCTAACACATCAGAACTGGGAAGCTAAGAGTAAAACCAAATTTATAATTTGAATTACAAGGTCATCTGAGGTAGCCAGCTACCTTTCTAATTAACAACTTAAACAAAGAGTATTTGAATCTTAATTCGTAACTGTAATATAGTTTACTTACATCCAAATCATCTTTCAGTAGCATTTTCAGTTTTGTTATTTCCGCTCTCAGATCTCTGATTAACCTTACGTTTGGATCTTCATTTATTGTAGGTTTATTAACGATATTTTTAGCTCTATTTGCATATCTAAGAGTACTTAGCGTTTCACCAAAATTGCAGTCTGCAGGTGATATAGCTGTGGCAAATAATTACATATTTATATCAGTAATCCGCAAACAGTATGTGTACTTAATTAAAATTGATAATAAAAATAGTTGCTATATTATATTTCCATACTTGCTATCATAATGGTTTTAGCGTTTCCACCAAGTGAATCCTTTAAAAGCCATGTTAAGACTGAATCTCGATATGGAATAAATACTTTCTTTTGACTTTGAGTCTGTGACGCCTCGGCTAAAGCTGAGATGACAGATCCTAATGTGACAAGCGATTTATTGATATGTGCTCCTTCTTTTAGACGTTGACCCGTTGCTCCGGTGGCGTCTGCCCGTTCACTACAAGCAATCATATTTTCTCACTTTACTTACTTGCGTCAATATTTATTTGATTTATTTCATGGTGATATGTAATTAAGTTTGAGACACTCATTCATTCATCCGGTTAAACATATCCTATAACCAACATATCAAATTTTATTTTGCAAATAATTTGACTCATTTTATAGGGATACCAGAAATGCACAATAAATATTAAATTACATATATTAAATTAAAAATTAACCAGCGTAATAACCCAGGATGGGATGTTGGTTATAAAAAACATACCTTGCATATCCTAGGAATAAGACCTTGCGCTTCCTATTTAAATACAAAAACCAAAAATACATGTACATATTGTACAGTTTCATATCATGTTTTACATGTTTAGCATCACTTTATTTTCCCAATCTCAGCATATCACTTACAGCAGGTGTTGGAGAGCCCATCATTGTATGCGTCTTTCCACTTCCAGTCTGTCCATATGCAAAGACGCAAGCGTTGTATCTGGAATTAGATTTAATTTCATATTACATTTATCATTCATGTTATTCATATTACCACAAATAGAAGCCCATCTGCACAACAACGTATTGTATAACAAAATGGACGCAAGTTCTGAAAATTACCCTTGGAAGGCATTGTCAACCACATCCATTCCCAAGTCTTTAAACACTTGTTCCTGGGAAGCAAAATGATCGTCCTTGACATCGTATGACCAATAAGAATAGTCAAATGTGAAGTCCTTATATTTCTCCCGCATCGCTTCCCCGTCCAATTTTGTGGTTGAAGCCTATCAAATATTATTGGTAACATTACCGAATTTTTTTTAAGGTGCATTTATAGGTTCTCAGAATGTTACATCAATGCAGTGAATTGAGTAGGAAAAAACTACTAAAGTGCTTTCAATATTGTGATATTGACGGGTGACGGTATATCTGCGCATACTGCATACAAAGTTTTGGTTTATTTTAAGTGATCATTGAGTTTCCTCTCATATTGCGGTTATGAATTTTTAGAGAAGTGAATTATGTAATCATATCTAACCCTAGAAGTTTATACAATTCACTTGATTAGAGTTTATGTTAGTCCTTTTCTTCTTTAACAAAAGACACTAACGTCATCGTCATGCTATAGTTTGTAAATCAATCAGATATCATATAATCCTTAAAGAATAAAAAGCGCCCACGCAATCTTGTTTTGACTTACCTTGCTGTTAGATATTCGGGTCCGTTTACCTTCCATTTCTATAATTAGCTGGGCCTTCATGTCTTTTTCCCTACAATAAATCACACATAGTAAAATCAGTATAAAGTATTAAAAACTTCTGCTGACACCGCAGTTTGCATAATGTGAAGTTGAAATATTTGATGATAGTTTTAGGAAATTTAAAATACTCCTAAATTTTGTACGCCTGGGATTATTTGATCATGATTCATTCGTGAAGTGATAGTGAAATAAGTTCACAAGCATCTTCCATCAAAATTTACTTGTAGATTTGCATTTTTGTACTAACATTAAAACGATGCCTATTTCGTCAAACAAAATTTACAACAAACGCTACGTATTTCATTAGTTTTTAAGGTGGTATTAGTCATTCATACATCCTCCGTACTGCAACTTCATGATTTGTATTATCCCTGTAGCTACTTTGATATGATGATCTCACAGATAATTTGCTTGAATTCAGCTATTGCATCGTGAAGCTCGCAAAATAACAAGACACTTTGCTGATGAAAACCAGCATCTTAGCAAGCTAACTAGGTATTTTCAATGTATTCATTAGTCACCTTCTACGTATATGTACAATAATTTTTATGTCCCTGCCCATACTCAATCTTCAAACTCGTATCCTTAAAAATTATGAAGTATTGCTCATCACAAAAATCTTTTTAAAAATTGAAAAGACATTGCACTGTATTCCTTTGTTAACATGCAAACTCATCCCTGCCACACATAACAGTGTGTTCTCATATAAGACTTGATTGTTGTGTACTACAGCTTCATGATCATTTGTTTGCCATATACATTGTAAAATCTTTTAAAAGTTTACATGTTAACATTACCAATAGCAAATTTTGCATAATGCTTTCAATTTCAGTTCTGCATTGTTGTCACAAAAGATGCAAAATATGTATTAACTGAGGGGTTTTGTCTGTGTCAAGGATAATCATAGTCAGGCTTTATTAGGTGTTATGAAGTAATGCCTATGAAACACCGACCGAATACTAGCAGCTACTACTATGTACCGACATAAAATTGAAGAGATGAGATGACGACAGAAACTATCTAAAATCTATGAAACGTGATCTTGGTAATCATCTAATTATGTATTGCGAATATTCTTTTGTCGTGTCAAAGCTTTGTTTTATTACTTCACCTATACAATTTTATACTTGTGAATTGAGACCAAGACTACATGACTAGGACTAACCGTAACCGTATCCTAACTTATTATGTTTCACAAGAAAGACTAGACTAATCAAACGCATCAAAGACTAGTAAGCAATTGAATTGAATTCTCATTCTCAATACCAGTAAAATGCACAATAAATAATATGCAATATACAAATTTCCTAAATACAAAAACTTAAAACTAGGCAATGTTAATACTAATTAGTACCCCTACACTACAATCTAATTAAAATAATACGTATGACAAATGTTATCCAGCAAATTCAAAGTCGCTAGCTAATCCGTTATCAACACGAGATGATTTTTCAACAAAAAATCAATAAAAAAATCTGATTGATGATCATTAGGTTTTAAGGTTTAAGCTCGGTTTCAATTCAATAACATTAATAGCCTTACTAATGCCCTAATTTTCAGGACATAATGGATATAACTTTCCCTTGTAATGTACACATCTATCATTCTAAAATTAAAACTTGTTTGCGTTTAAAAAATCAACTTCTGTAAGTTGCGATTAAGAGGGAAGGTTTAAGGTATACATAGGTTTAGGCTCAAGCTAGGTATTTGTGATTTGTCTGCGAAACACATAATCTGAAAATACATAACCTAAAATACATAAGAAAAAACACATAATTTGCATAACATATAAGACCAAAATCCATAATGCTATATCCATATCTATTA
>JAHZNG010004446.1:0-10416 GCA_027744375.1 Orchesellides sinensis
TGACTTTAACACAGCTACAGCAAACGATGGGAGAAAAAACCAATCTGTATTTCATTTTACAATGCTGCACATTTCATTAAATTTCGTGCAATCTGTCACGGAAATGTGCCTACTTTCCCAATCTAGTGTAGTTTTAGTATGCGTTTGTTTTAGAGATGAGCTGAGCGACTCCAGCGGAATGCCAATACAAATCACGAGCAACATGCGAGTGGAAGCATGCTTGCCAACTCACCATCTCCCATTTATTCTATTATATAGAGAACGGTGTGCTCCTCACATTCACTCAGTATCCAGCTTTTGGTACGTAAAGAGGTTCCGGTGAAGGCATGGGTCTCAAATAGTTAAACACCCCCTCTAATTGAGTCAATTTAGTAATTACAATTCGCAAAAGAATCTGGTGGAGACACGTGTCTCATTGAAAACGCCACCCCTATAGAATTCCTGTTTTGGTTATTCTTTGACCTCCCAGTTAAGGAGGATTTGTAATTAGTGGTTAAGTCTACTGAATAAATGTCAGTACTATTCTTCGTTTGTGAAATACAAAAATATTCAGTCGTCGTTGTGTCTTTATTTCCAGTCACCACTCATCACCTAAGTTCATCTCAACCAGTTGCATCCTTATCCCGATCCGAACCCAAAATGAGACACCAGGGATTTTCAATGATTACCTTCTTATATTATTAGCGACACTGAAGGAGTTTCCCCAGCATAAACCAAAACTGGGCTAGTTTCCCCAACACAATCTATTCTTACCGTAGCAAACTTACAATACGCATATGCATTTTAGATATGTGTATATGTTATGTACCTGTACCATTTTACCTGCTATCTTAATTACTTGCATAGATTTTGTTATTAGCGCGTAACTGCAATTCTGCACCTGTCTAGCTACTAGATTTATCTCATGCAAAAGAGATAAAAACTACATCCTTTGTGATGGTGCTGTTCAATGGAGTATTGATATGCCTATACAAAGGTACGTACATAATGTGAATACTTGCAAAATGACACTTATGCGAAATACATTTGTGTGAAATAAATGGTCGGTAACCTGTAATTACATAGAGTAAGAGGCATGAATGACATGTTCTAGTTTTGTTTGTGTCTGTGTATTAACTTGGATAAGAAAGCAGTAGCGTAAATTACTAACTTGCGATTTAGTCACATTTAGCCCATTATACCCATTTAAACCCATAAACCCCGTACCCAGTGGGTAAAATATCTCAACCCACTGGTTTTTACCATCTCTGATTCTTCCAGTAGTCCACAGTTTCCTCCAGGGTTATCCTAGGAATTCTACAATCAATGCCACAAATATATTCAAAGTAATTTTTCATTGTAACCAAAAACACTACTCCCATGCAAACCAGGTCATTATCCGTTGTTGTGGAAAAGTTGGGCAACACCCACTTCTTTACTTGAGGATCAACCAGATTCTTTTCAATTTCTTTGCTCATCAGATTCACAAATAAGTCCTACAGAGCATCCCGTAGTTGACCAGGAATTTCCACTTTAAGCTCATTTTTTTCCCATTTTTATGGATGTATGTAATAATGTTAATGAATAAAAATGTATTTTCAAATCTGCAATTTTTTAGATTCTGGTTTGTACCTCCTAAACGTCTCTTTCATGCATTTGACCTGCACAACACGTAATCATAGTTATCATTTAGATGCCCTTGTTGCTCAAAATTTTTATGTAAACGTATACCAAAAATACAGTCTTAATTCGTATAGTCAACCAAGCAGCACACTGTGCATTCCCATGAGCACGATAAAACTAGTAATGTTATTGCCCAGAAGAGAGTCACGTAAAAAATTCTTCAGTCGGACCAAATACACTGCTAATGCGCATAGTGGCTGTTATGTAGCAAATTACATCTTGTAACATAACTTATCCCAGACCATCTTTATAAAAATCTCTGTCTTGTACGTACCCTGTAATTTGCATGATTTAAACGTAATGTTTTCTATCATAAATGCACAATCTTAGCAGTACATGATGTATTGAGAAAAAAACTTTAATAAGACATGTAAGATACGTTAAGGTATGTTCCTAAGAGATGCATAAGAAATATTTCTAGGAAAATCCCAGTGTACCCAAAAGAATTATATGCATTATGATACTCGCATTAAGCTCATAGTGCAAAAAAACATCACGCATTTGATACCATCCTGGCGATTTCTAAACTTCATCGTGAACAAACAAATTAAAGTTTGTTAAGAATAATATGAACAACTTTTGGGCTATGCTATATGTACTCAGCAGTTGTATACAAGATTGGATGAAAATGAGAATGTAGTTTTTTCTTCTTTATTATTACTCAACCCATTTGTGTTGTCATTGATTGCCAGAGGCAGGGAGCAAGAATAAAAGAAAAAGACACGTTGGAGATTGTTTGCTGTTTGCTTGTTCATTCATGAATGAGAATCGCACACATATACAATCCTCCAACTGGGTCTGCAAATTTTCATAGTTTATTTTTTCTTTCAAGGTGAAGGTTACTTGTAACGATTTTATTTGACAGTGGAGTAATTATCGAAGTGCTAGAATGCGGGCCCAAGTAAAAAAAAGAAACATAAGACAAAAATATGAAGCACTGAAAAACATTTTGGAATCGTCAAATAAAAGATCTAAGAGAATTCACGATCAGTTTTTGAAATCCGTGCTACAAAGATTACAAACTGAATTAACTGAATTGGAAACACAAATATCAACAGAGAAGAAAAACGAAAGACAGCGTAAAGTTTTTAAAAATGATGACAATGTGACTGCTGCCGATCATTTTCAAAAGTTACCCGAAGAAGTAAGTAGTAAAGCCCGTGCTATGAAATAATAATTATTGAGTTTGCATAAACAACACGATTTCTTACTACAGGTTGTGGAAATGATTTTTGGACATTTGGAAAATTCTGAAGATGTCAAAAATTGCAGTAGGACTTGCAAATTTTTCGAAAGGATTTTAATACCTACAAAAGCAGTATGGCTTTTTCATGAGGTAAGCAAGAGTTCAAGTTTAAAGTTGCTATTTTACAAAAGTTCAGTTGACATTGTTTGGTTTTATTAATATACAAGGTGCTCCCTCACCTAGTGAAAATAGACTACGTGGACGACTTTATGGATTTGGGTGATCCAACTGGAATATTAAAGTTACGACAGCCATGTCATGAATGGAAATTGAGAATGGATGAGTTATTTGACACATGTTGTTTGGAAGGTGTTACCTATTCTCAATCCTACAAGACAGCAGTTCAGCAATACCGAATACGTGGAGCTGTGGATTCGGTGGAGCACTTTAGTCCTACAATGTTTAACGAATTTAAAGAATTCAATGAGACTTTTGGAAACCGCCCTTTGTCATGTTCAAACCCATTTATTGGAAGACGCCTTACTCTTAACGCTGGAGAGGATGACTGGGACTTGGATGCGGATGATGATCTTGATGCTCCACTAATACGAGATTATTGGAGGGAGGCAGAAAAGTTTTTGGAGGTATGGGGTATGCATTTGTGGACATGTTCTCTGAAAATGGATACGCTGAAGCTACACCAACTGTTGCCAACCATTCGTACATTTTGTAAACACATTCCAAATGTAAAAAAGTTAAGTTTATTTGGAGTGGAGGATAACTGGAAGAAAGTGGATGCCCACAGAAAAGAAATAGTTAAGATGAAGAGGAGCTTACAAAGGAATCCATTTCCGTCGCTGTCACATTTAATTAGTTTGGAGGTGTGTGGTTTGCCCCATATTTTCTACAAGCTAATTTTCCCACTCATCTGTGGTCAACTGCACCAACTAAAGATACAGCAGGATGTTGATTTTGTACTGGAAGCCAACGAGCTAAACTGCAATCTGCCAAATCTCACAAGTTTAGAAGTTTCTTGTGAACCCAAGGACGCACCAATTTTGCTAAAGCTAAACTGTCTTGCACTGACGCATCTGATTATCCATAAGTTGGAGGAAACTCAAGAAATGTTTGCTGTGTTGTTTCAAATTCTCAACAAGTTTTCGCCAACATTGCGGGAACTTTATATTGGAGGGACGAACACACTTCCAGGTGATAGAGCCCCTGCAAGGAAGCCATTTGTGGGAACTCAGCATCTTCATTTTATTGAGAATGACTTTCCCCACCTTCAAATGCTTCATTTGAAGGGGTGGAGCGAGTCTTTTGACATTTTGCTGCGTATGCCGTACCTTCAATATTTGGAAGTTCGATGGATGGATAACTCTGGACAAAAATTGTTCTCGAGGGTGCAAAAAAGAGAATGCGTTGAGATTCACGGATTTATAGAACGGCTTTATGAGTCCAACATTTGGATACTACTTCCTCATCTTTCTTTTGTTAGATTTTATTTCTGCAATCCCGGAGTGGATTCGGACACGAGTTTTGTATACACTCGGGAAGGGTATGTGTACAAATTGCGACAAAATTGAACTAAAATGCAAACTTTAATTTATTTAATAAATATTTGTTTTACTAATATCATATAATATGATCAAAATCAAATCATTAAATACACTAGCTTAACAAATTTGCATACACTCTCAATTTGAAAACCCTTTTTTTTAAATATTTTTTTTATATTATAATTTTTTTGGACAGAATGGTTACGACAAAAAAATGACAAAAGGATTGTGCACCAATCCACCCAAAAAATACAAATAACTCCTTAATATATGTTATAAAATAATAGACCAATTAATACCCACCTACACACATTACACCTACAAATTGTTTACTAGCAAACTAAATCATAGAAACAAACTCAGTTTTGCTACGTAAATCGATCAATCTGTATTAAGTCACAGCCTTCATGCATAAAACGCATTTTCTGTAATTTTGGCAAAGCATTGAAAAACTTTTCAGCCAACGTGTCTCTGTTTCTCTCTTGTAGAGTATCCATATCCGAAGCATTCTCCAGTTCCAACTCAACTCTTTCTAAATTATTGCATGTTTTTCTGAACAACGGCCACAAAAACTTGTTTACCAAATTACGTTTTAATGTTCCAAGATACTTCAACTGAGACAAACTGATTTGCCAATCGCACTTAACTCTAAACACTTTAGCATTGGACAGGCTGATCTTCATGTTAATCTGCAAGTTGCTCAAAGTATGTGCAAAAGGAGTCAGCATCCTTAGCAATTCAATCAGTCCTATATCTGCCGCACAAGGAGTGTGTAACTGCAACCGTTGTAGGCCCCAAGAGAGACCACTTAATTTTGCAACAACTGCACAAGTCGCTCCAGTCACTGTGAGGTTCTTGAGGATAGGAAGCAATGCATCTAGCTTGGCATCCAGCTCAAAAGTAAAAAAATTCCCCGTTACAAACAAAAAAAACTAGCTGAGCTCCATATGCCCGAAGGAGACAAAGTCCAAATGCAACTGATAAGGACCCCTCCTCCACATTAGAGTGTAAAGTGGTGAGGTGGCGCAATGTGGGGAACGTGAAGTTGTGAACAGGCTCCAGATTAATTTCTTTGGTAATATCAACCCTTTCATTGCCCTGTTGCCTCAAAACTGTATCCTGCATAAGTCAGTTAAAGTTGAGCGACGTTACGTTTGGAATTTGAGTGAGAATGGAGGGTAGTTGGAGGATGGTTGAGATGGAGGCAATCTTGTGGGAATGGCGGTTCTGAAAAATAATGTAAGTTGCGATTGCTTCTAATTTTATGGCAAAATGACTCAAGTGTTTTCCGAATTGAGTTAGAAATGCCACTGTATTTTGATAGGAATTCATAAAAGATCGGTGGCTGTCGCCTGATAAGTTGAAAGTGATTGATCGTCCAATAAATGGGTTGACCTTGGGGGATTTCATAATGGCGAAGAACAGGACAGGGTCTGGAGAAGCTGGCGAGGGTGGTATTGGTGAGAAATTGTAGCGTTTGTTTAAAATTTCAAAACAGTTTGAAGGCCATTGACCAAGCGTGGATGAGTGGAAAGTATAGCTTGAATCTTGATATGTAAATTTGGATTGCATTTCTTGTTGCAACTTCTACAATCCTTTGTCAATTGTCTTTCTCAGCCCCCTTGCAGATCTGGCGACATGCAAATATATCATGACCGTCCAAAATGTTGTCTGCGATAATTGGAAACGCCTAATAATTTAAAAAAACACGTTAAGATATGTTTGGATAGATTTGTTTGTATGGGAGTATTTGGCTAGCTTACCGTCTGAAATAAAATTGATGTCCTTCTAGGCTTCAATACGCATTCCCATTGAGTGCAAGTACGCATTACAGAGAGGAGGTAGAGGGGCTTTTCCAAATGACAAAATATTTCCTCCAATACCTACAAAATCAAATAAGGAAACAACACAATCAGCACATATTCACTAATGAAATCAACAAAACCTAATTAATTAATTTACCTCTGGAGGTAAGGGGTGTCTACTTAGACTAAACACTCCCATCATGTATTTGTTTTGAATAACAAATAAAGTTATTTTTATAAGCGACTCTTCTGAGTGTGTGATGTGCTCACTAAACCAAACTAAAATGCCTAAAAATCTCCCCGTCGTTTCAATACGATGAGATGATGCAAGAAGGAGGTAAAGAATGTTTATGAAGCAGAGCAAACCTCCTGACCCTCGGGCTGTTGGTTGTGTGCTTCTCAAAACACATCTGATAAGCGACATGAATTTTGTTGCTTTGTTGAGTTTTGTTCCCTTACATATAAAGAGATGCGTCCACAACGGGCTAAGGCTAATTATTTTCTTGTTTGTTAGCTTTCCAGTTGCAACCTAGTTTTTTATATGAATGTAAGCCAGATGATACAATTACGCACCTGTAAATCAATGAAGTATGTTATCACTATGATAAAATTATGCGTTCATGCGTTAGGGAAAAAATGAGAACAAACAGACTTTTTCCCATTTGATTTTCTTCCTTACATCTTGTAAGTCTCATCATCGGATAAAAAACTCGCTTTTTGTATCGGTATAGTAGGTATTCACATAATATCCACATAGAAGCATATGGTACATAAAACATCATATCCAAAATATTTACTTGGCCCTGGATTACTTTTATCTCTGAAGTGGCTTGTTGGTTGGATGTTTTTGTTCGTACCTAACTAGTCTGAATGTAACTGAAATATAAATGAAAGTACCAACTATAAAAGGTTAACCAGTTGGGGATTTTTGACCTTTGGGGGGTTTAGGCATCTCAATTTTTAAAATCCAATTAATTTTTGCATTTTTATTACGGATAAAATGGGGGTGTGGCTATGCAATCTATTGATGCAGGAATATGAATCGTCGCAAATTATGAACACTGATCACACCTGAGAGAGGATATGAACGTGACACTGAAAGCATCAAAAATTTCAAAATATACACTAAGTTTATTAACTCCGCATGTTTGCCATTTTTTCATACATGGTTCTTGATACACATCTACCTCTTTTTCTGTTGTACTAATATACATGTGCGACACACAGACGAGCAAGGGCGAGATAATTTTTAATTACCAAAACATTCATTTGCACAGCCTACAGAGTTGTATCATTTTTTTTAGTCAAGGCAGTTACTGATATCCACTAGAAACTGGAGAGTTGTTTTCTTAGCCAGAACAAATGATGGGATAGTACTGCTTTTGCCGTTGGTCTGAAAGTTGGATCATTCGAAATCATAGGACGGATTGTAGGAAGGCTCCCAGCGTATACACAGGTTAACTTATTCTTGTCAATTTTGGGTGTCCCCTCAGAAATATTGTATGGACGGTGGAAATGCGTGTCGCCATAAGAGTGGGCTCCTTTACTCAGCACTTAATAGAAAATGCAACCCAGGGAAAAATATCCGTCAGAACAGAGAATCTCTATAAACAAATAAATTCAAATTAATATTGGGTGAAGATTATGGGTCCTGGGCAATGCTTCACTCGGCCTGTATTTTTAATATATGCATGCATTTTCAGTTTCTTGCAAAAAAAAGGTTCACTTAGCCAGGGCATTTTATGTTAACTAAGTTAATGCTAATATTAGAAATGCATATTTAGTACGCTTATGCTATATTAGAATAGAATAATAACTGGACTACCTACAAAGTTAGATTTGTCTCTCTTCTTTATCGTTTTTGCTTCATTATAAATTAACATTAAGGGTTATCAATGGAACAGAAGGATCTTGTTTTGAGCTGCTACGAAACCCGTGTAGAACAACTTAACGCTTTACTCGACATTTTAAGGAAGAAAAGCAAGGAAGCTCTATTGAAGTCCAAACTCGTAAACTTCTTATAAAAACACAATTTTGTTGATTTCTTTGGTTAATTTTCTTGTCAACTCCTAGACTTTTATCGAATGCTCCATTCCTAAGCATATACAAGCTGATGCCACTTACAAACTTAATCATCAGGGCTATCCTGTTTTGTTTGACTGACAAAGTAAAATATGCATTCTTAAATTAGCATTAACTTAGTTAACTTAAAATGCCCTGGCTTAGTAAACCTCTTTTTGAAAGAAACTGAAAATGCATGCATAAATTAAAATTACAGGCCGAGTGAACTATTGCTCAGGACCCATAATCTTCACCCCTTGTAAAGTAGTAGAGACAGTACGACTGCAAGTCTATAACACCTTGTTTTTTGTACTGGTGGAAGTAGACGGTATTCATATTATTTTAAAATCCACAATGACTCATAGAAACCTCTCATTACGCGTCGCATAAGTAACTTTCAGCGAAGCGAATTTTGCAGACTTTCGGTTTTTTCGATTTGAAGTAATGTTTTTAATCATATTATTTAGCAGACTGTCTGCTTCCGGGTTATTTGGTCCAAGAAGTTTGCGTGTTCGCTGTAATAGCTTAAGCGTTTCGCCAGAGTCTTCCCCTGTTTTACTAGTTTTACTAAAATGTTCGTTAAACAAACGAAATACAGTGTCTTCATTTGTTTCCTTCTCACGTCGTGAATACACTGGTTGACGCACAGTGCACGCAAGTAAAGTAATTACAAGGAACTCCACAGAAGACCCCATATTTATGAAACGACTGATAACTTGGAGGAATCCCTTCTTCTACAAACTTCTACTCCATTATGCAAGTTCGTTGTTGGTAGCAATGATCAAGATAAAAAATCTATTCAAGGTTAATTGATCAAATGTCTAGACTTGATCATGACGCAAACTCGCAAGCAAAATTTAAAGCAATCAATGGTGATGACAAATACTAATTAAAACAATTTATGTTTATCATTTTGGCGTTTAAATTTACTAGTATAGTACGTACATGGCTGCGTATGTAGGTCCTTCCTATGCTTTTATAATATATAACATGAGTTTGACCCCCACCAAATATGATGTCCTTTATTGGTTCGAAAATTGCAAAATCAGGCAGCCAAGGTCCCATTAATACAAATACATATATATAACGGCAATGTAAATAACATATTTTATATTGATTACGTGGTAAGGACAATATTGCAAACAAGTAATGCTATTGCTAACAGCCTCAATGTGAGTGCCATCCAAGTAAACGTAACAAAAGTTTAATATGCGTCATTTTGCACATTTTCTATGGGAAATCTAAGTTGTATTAACGCCATGGTCATGTTCGCCTTTATCCTAAAACTATACAAGGTAAATGATTTTATGTCTAGACATGGCAACCAAAAATAGCGCAAAAATATAAAACCCGATTGATCATGTTAGGCGGTGGTTATAAGACTTCATAATTTTATTTAGCATTATGTATTCAGCTTATCACATTTCATTAAGTAATGTTATAATTATATGTAATAAAGTAATTAGGCACCTCTGATTTAACGGAAACTGCATGGTGTACATGACTACGACGGAATTCAGTCTCCGTGGCTATAAGTTCACTTGACTTTTCGGAGAGCTTTCAGCCTATTCACAAGCAATAAGAATATTAACAATGCCCCTTGTCAGGCTTACTCGCCGGTCCTCTTTTCCTTACGGTCTTTTTCTTGTCAATTAGTATTTCTAATCCAAAACATACCCAAAAAAATCATATTTATGTGTTTTTTATTTCGTAGACCTGCTCTCACCAGTACGTTAAATGGAGTCGCTTTTTACAACGAACTACCTTCGATTAGAAACAGTTTTGTGTTCAAATGTACAATCCGATTTAAAGCAATCGACGAATTAAACTGAGTTTTCGAACGCAATAAATATTATATTATATTTTCATTTTGTAAAACCAGTGTTCACTAAATTATATTGTGTTATCCTTGCTTGTACATAAACGAGAAAGAAATATGGATTAAAACCGATTTTGTGAAAATGCCCTTTAATCATCTAATGCAAGCCTTTACTAACAAATAGTACTTATTTTGATAGTCAACACTAAAACAGAATCTGCAAAATTCGCTTCGCTGAAAGTTACTTATGCGACGCGTAATGAGAGGTTTCTATGAGTCATTGTGGATTTTAAAATAATATGAATACCGTCTACTTCCACCAGT
>JAHZNG010004447.1:0-12214 GCA_027744375.1 Orchesellides sinensis
AATGTACACGGAAATTTTTTTCCTCTAATTAAATGCTCATTATCACTTGCTAAAATGCAATTCTTGGGAAACGTCGAACGCTTTCTGGTTAAATGACTTTCTTACATTACGAACATCGTTTTCCAAAATACATTCGGACATTTAAAGCAAAGTTTTGGCAGAAAATCGGAAATTAATGGAATGAGAAACACAAGCATTTTAATAAATAAAACAGCAAACAGCCTTCCCAATAATACGTGATTCGTGATTCCGATCTCTACTTGTTTGTTCTGTACTTTAACAGGGAAAGGAGATTTAGTTGGATCTGATATAGCTCAGCAAATGACTGCTGGATGTGACGTTGTTGTCAAAAGCAGATGTGATGTCAGGGCACTAACTTACTGTGACCTCAAGAGTATTTACATTCCCGGCCTAGTAGAAGTTCTTAGACTATATCCAGAATTTCAGATTGAGTTCCAAAATGACATTCAACATGATCTCACGTACAATTTGCGTGAAGGGTATGAAGAAAAGTTTTGATACTGTAGATTTGTAAACGTGCATTGGTTTAATGTTTTGATGTAAAAGTACTCAGAGGGATTAATTCCGATTACAATGTTGAAACAGTTACGAAGCCGAATCTATGAATGAGTCAGAAAATGGCATTGGGGCTCAGCCTTCCCTTACACTGCCGTCGATTAGTGAGGATGATGAAGTTGATGAAGACGATGATGGTCAAAGGCTTTTGACTGCAAGGTAAGATGCATACAGTTTTGTAGCACACTTTAACTCAATCATAGTATTTTATACATTAAACCCCATAACTGGTTTTACAAGTTTGATTTGCTATGTACAAATTTTGTATCGCATGCACAATGTGTTCAAACTCTGAACTTCCAAGTTTGAACCTTTGTGGTTATTAATCATGTAAATATTTAAATACGTTATTTGTATTATTTGGAATGATTATAAATTAATCCCTTGCGTTGGTTGACTTTTATCTTAAAACATAGTTGTAGCGTTCTTATTTTTGATCAAACTAAAAACTCTTGCGTAGATCTGAAGATAGTCGTTCCTTCAGCAGTAAATCGCCACTTCTCTCTAGGGACAACGGGACCAGCAAAAGATCTCTATCTGAGTGTGGAGATGCTTCTACTATGGAAATTCAAGCGGAACTCATGACATTGGCGCAGGAAATGAGAAGCCTGGTGAAGAATTTAGAAAGAAATACAAGGTCGACGGGAACTCAAACTGACAATGTTTCCTCTTCTGCCTGGGTCTCCAGTCCTTCCATAATTTAGGATCGCAACCATCAGTACTAGGGATATAGCTAGGTACATAATATGAATTATGAATATGTTCGGAAATGTATATAATATACATTTCAAGTGCAGATAAACAAATTATTCTGCTCACACAAAAATACCACTACAGTCCAAACTCTACACTGAGCATTTTATTTGCACGAGACAATGAGTAATAAAGTAATATAAAAGCTATTTATTGTATACTTTTATGTACACTTTAAAGGTGTTTGTGACAAACTTTTATACACCAAATTTATCGACCTATATTATTTTTAAACTGCCTTCTCAATCGTGTAATACGATATCGTGTATTTATATTTGGATAAAATATATTTATACATTATTCATAAAACGTGACTTTGTATCCTTTTCACTAGAATTAAGCATTTTCACAATCAGTAGAAAAGGATGCTACACATCAGTGATTTTAAATGAAATTATTCAAACTCGTAAAATGTGTGTAGGTGTTTGCAGCGTATCCTATGTTGTCTATTATTCACGGTGAGCGTAGGAGATAGTTATTTGTAAGCTTTAGGCTCGACTGTGTTGTATACGGTAGATCATGTGAATGATTGTTGACTGATGAGAAAGAAGAAGTAGTTATATTAAAATGTATTTTGGAAATGAAAGCACTGTTTGTCACGTGGTATGTTATTGTGTAGACATAAGTATGCATTTCTTTTCAACACACACTCGTCGCACGTCGCATCCTAATAAGCTCATTGTCGGAGTTTTTAATAAAGGAAAGGATGTATTTTTTGTACAGAGTACCTGAGAACTGAAGTCCATTGTAGCGAAATAGAAAAGGGTTCCATATTTAGTATGACGTATATGACGAAGGATGATCTGCAAAAGTGTAGTTAATAATGGTAAAGGAGAAAGTCCGCAGTAGATTACGTGTAATAATTAGGTGAGTTGTGAGTTACGCTATATTTATTGTAAAGCACTGACAAATAAAAATCAATAAAGGTAAAAATATGAATGAATGAGAAATTCAAGCCAATCATGTTAATGAGTAATACAAATGAATGAACAAACGTATTTTCTTGCAATTTATGAATACGCTATTTGCCTTTAATTTGTAGGGTATGATCATTATGTAGGCCTAGTTTTTTGTTTTCGCAATTTATTTATTTTTTAGCAGGAAAGGAAACAGGGTTTATTTTAAATTAGACCGAATACAAGGACAATACCGATCCAAATTACGAACAAACGAGAATTGAGAATATTTTTTTTTCAGATTGTAGGTTTTTGATAAGAAATCACATGAAGACATAATTGTGCTGTTAAAATGGCAAAAATTTACGAAACTTTAAGGTCCGTTGGAAGATAAACTCAACTCCTCTCTGCATGTAACGTAGGAAAGATGGGGAAGTCTGGCTGGTTGGAAACGTCGAGCTTGTTTATGTACTTTACATAAATTAAGTACCTAATCCTCTTCACCAGGGTAGGGTCCAGCCATAAGCTTCTTAAGGAATACTGAAAACAAACCCAAAATATTTGTCTAAATTGTTATATATTTACGACCCAGCAGTAGCAAGATCGTAGATTGTTTGTGAATGGTGTGTAGTTTACAAGGTTAAATTATAATTAATAAACCCGCCAAATGCAGAATGTATGGAACTTGCGACTGCTGAGACTATTTGGTTTATAGGTTGTGTTATTGTGCAATTCTGTTAGCAGTTTCGAATTATTAGTAAAAAATGGACCATAAATCATGTACCGCATGCATAGGTTAGGATTTAGAAACTTCGAAATCGTAACGGTCGCTAACAGTAATTTTTTACATTTACTCTGTATTTTTACTGTAGTTGCCTCTTGGTTAGAGACTACGTATGCCGAAAATAAACTGTCAAGAATAGGCTCCGTTTAAAAGTTGTGACCATAAAATGCTTCATGAAAAAACGGCCGTTACTCGTTGATCGTTACAGTTTTTAAAAATCTGACATCGGATTCTTCATTTTGATGAAAAGTAGACCCTAGATTATGTACCACATGCATATTGTACTATAAAATATTTTTGAAATCGTAACAGTTTCTAACGGTAAAATGTGACCGTTCAATCCCATCTCGGAACTCAGTCAAGCCATTTGTATTGGGGACCAATTGCAAAAATAATTTTTTGAAAAAGTTGAAAACTGCGCCCAGGAGAGCAGTGACAGACAGACAGACAGACACCGCTAACGTTCTTAGTAACTCGCTGTCGCAAGTTAATAATTATCATCGTGAAATATAACTAATTTACCGGAATAGGTAGTGAGCCCTTCTTCATCTGGAGCTTCGGCACAGTCTTTGATGATTTCGTCAACCTCGCTGCTGTCCAATTTCTCACCTGTATTAAATTACAAGTTTAATTAATTATGAGAGTGAAAAGTTGGTCGAAGAGAAAAACCACATCTAAACGTTGAATGTGTGTATATTACATATAAAGCTTAAGTTACTATTGAAGTATGACAATATTTTAAAAAGATGCAAATGTTTACCGAGAGTTAAGAGGATGTGTTTGAGCTCGTCAAAGTACATCATGCCATTCTCGTTCTTGTCGTACAGTTTCAAAACCTCAGTGAAATCCTCGATGTTACCAATATCCTTATCTTTCTTGCATTGGGAATAAATGGGAAGAAACTCGTCTACCTTAAGCTTCTTTTGACCTGAAATTGTTCACAGCGAAAATGGGAATTGTCGGCGCTAGTAAATTAACCGAGATAAGTTAATTCAAAACGCCAAAGTTATAACATGCTGTTGAGATGTGCTGATTTACTAAACTTTAAACTTTAATATGTCTTCCAATAAGTTATTGCAAACTAGATAACTTTGTTCATTTTAAGTTTACTATAAATTGAAGACTAATACGAATATTCAGTTATGCTAAAAATAATTCTATTATCAACAGCTCACTTGCCATCATCCGTAGCAATGAATAAAACTCGTGGGTTGTGTGGCATAGAAAGAGAGCTACATGGATAAATTTCATGAAAAAACGCGAATCAAATTTTGATAAAAATTTGTTTTACCTTTCTTCTTTTGTCCGCCCAACTTCTCTACAACCTTCTCAGTTGGAACCAGGTTGAGGGCACGAAGGCAGCTTCCCAAATCAGCGGCATCGACTGTGTTATTTCCTTCGAAATCGTATATTGAGAAAACGAACTTCGCCCCTGGTACAAAAAGTAAATAAAATAATGATCCTTACTAATTTCTATATTAGAAAATCAAGTGAAGAGAAATTTTATCAAAAGATTGATATAGTTTTCACTCACTCTCAATATCTCTGGCACTTAGGTCAGTAGCCTAGAACAGAAAAAATTATAGCAATTCAAATTTACAGCAATTAAAACTTGCTGGAAAAGTTTTATGCGTAAGATTTTTCAATTTCAATTTTGGGTACCATTGCTGAGTGTAGAGAAGAAGGGTCTAGAAATTTTTCACAGGAAGCTGCTTCTCGAAAAGCGTGATAATCACTTGAGACCACTCAACCTCCAACTAACTTGAAGATTTGGCGATCACTTCGCTGTCCTAATGACTCTTCTCCTCATTGCCATTAGCATATTTTTAAAACGTCTTTGCCGTGTTCATTCTTTTCCTTTGTCCTTGTTCGGCATTATGCATTCAAAAGTACTCGACGTGTAACTCACTTTACCAGTATTCATCATCATCAGAATAGTGAAACGTATTGACTGGCTCTTCCGAACTATCCGTCATTATCATTCCATTCTCATATTTGACAAGCTGCTGCCAAAAAATCCCTGTTCCTCTAGCTAAATTTAGTTTTTTTTGCATCGACAGCAGAAAAGTCCGTAAATATGATACTCACTTTAAATGTTAATGTGCATATTTTAAATGTGTAATGTAAGTTTTGAAACCATTCTTTTGTTGGGAGCGGAAAAATACTTTCTGCCGTATTTATGAACTTATGTATTTTTGTAGACGGTAACTTAAAAGAAAAACTATCCAAATTGTGTTTAGTACGATACTAACTATATTAGCCAAGATGCTGAATCTCTTGAAATAGGTACATATTCTGTATGTATTTAATTAAATTTAGGTGTAAAATGCAATTAAATACAATTTTATGTTCCCGATTCCCGACATATGTACTTCTCACTTTCATACATACATGCATTAATTTTTGAGGATAAATATATACATATGGATAGTTTCAATCACATTCAGAAACTTTGCAAATCATAAAATGTATAGACTATGAAAAATTGAAATTATTATAGTTTCGTACCATAATCATTGATGTATGTACTCCTGTCATAAGTCATATATCAACTTTGCCTTTTCATGTTAGCTTGTCGGTGACATAATATTTCATATCCAGTCAAGTCGATGTCTGAATTCTGAAACTGGTAGAGAAGACAGACCTGTCAATCACCATTCGTTTGTCTGTAATGAAGTGGGACAAAAATAGACCAGAAATATTCCTGTCTCGTGTTGATCGCAGGCATAAATTTACAAACTTCAAAAAACTGTTTTATGTGTTTTACAATTGTATGTAGAACGTACAGCATTTTCAACGACGCAGTTTGAAACATAGTATATAGTCTGTTATTTGCAGTTCAGCTTACACTAGGAATAACAATATCTATACATTATGAATTATTTAATATGCTTGGCACTTCTTACTCTTTTCATATGTATATCAATAAATTATTTACTTAAACATGTACACATCGTTTGTACATCCACATCCTTTCTCGGATGAGACCTCACAACAGTGCCATTTATCACTCAAGATTGCCATTAGAGCTGAGTCAGCCGGGATTGGGAAAACACAATAACTCATCCGAGACGATCCCAATCCCAGAAGAAAAAAAACTGCTGATATGTACCTTTAAACCAAGAATAGACAAAATATATATCTATGTATTGTATGATACAAAATATGAGGATAAGCATCATTCATAACCGAGTCCAAAGAAAATTCTCGACAAAAGGAGTTAAATATTAAGAAATCTGTCTCAATCAATAACCATCCTCACATATCTACACGATCAAGGTTGAACTGAAAATAGACGGAAGAAAATATATATTTCACTTTCGGCAAAAATCTTATTTATACATGATACTGTAATTGAAAATAGTATATGGAGTATTGTACCATTTACCATGCTTTTTTAATGACAGTCATAAGTAGAGTATACTACACGCATTCGATAAATTGAAATTTGGCATTCATTTATTATTGCATAAATAACGACAAACAGTGATTAAAACACAAAAAAGCGTCTGCATTGAATCTGTACATGTGGTTTGTTTTAAGTAGCAGAGTTAAAGACTTGTAAGTAGGCTTTAAACTGCTTTCTACAGAATTTTAGCTTATATTTTAACAGTACCATCAAAATGAGTATTTTCACTGGAATTAATGTTAAAATCTCTTAGAATACTTTGAAGACTTCAAACCTCTCTTTTAGAAATATAGTTACTGTACCATTCACTCATTCAGTTTTGTTATTTATTACATTCCATTTTTACTAGTTTTCATTTTTCACGTTGTTAATTTGTTGTTAGATTGTCTCGACCAAGGACAATCTTTCATTTTCAAGTCCTATTCTTGAGCAGCATTTAATGATAGTCCGAATTGACGTCAGTATTTAAGTTAATTGGTTAATTACTTTATATATTACAGAGGAGTGCCTGTTTTACAATTATACAGTATCACGTTATAGCTACCAATTTTATTGCATTGTTGAAGAAACCTATATAAACAATTAACAGAGCTGCGTTTCGGTTTTGGGAACATAACCTACATTATCATTAAATTAACAATAAATTTGCTAGCATAGCACCAAAGTTAGCATTTAAAAGTAGCGTGAGTCCAAGTAAAATTGCGTGGGTTGCAACTCCAGAAATGCGTACTTATAACAAACTAAGACGTTAAGGTTGGCAATGGTAAGGAACTGGTTACTCGTACCAAGATTAAAGAAAGTAATCCTAAATCCCAGAAACAAACGTTTACAGTTAAGTTAAAATACTTACAAAAGAACAGGCTATTGAAACGAATGGTTTATGTTAAAAATCTGTATTTAAAAGATCAATATGGGAATAGCGTGTGGCTTGGTGCTATGTATCTTTGGTGCTGAATCCAGAACAATTACATTTTGGTATTTTAAATCCCAACGCTTTACAGTAAACTTAGACTGCTTACAATTTATTAAATTTTTATATCCGTTGTAATCTAAAAATTGAAGCTAAAAACTATAAATATTAATTATCATCGCCACATAGTTCTTGTGAGCCTCCATGGATCATCCTCATCGCCTGCTCGTCGAGGTCCACTACGTCCATAAAGTCCAGCCGGACCGGCCGTTGTGGCAGAACCCATTTGTCGACCATGATGGTGGTGATGATGATGGTGATGTCTTCCAGTTGTAGCAGATCTTGACGTCCCAGGTGGAGGAAATGGGCTTGGTTGAGCACTTCTCGGGTATGGATAACCATGGCCGTGCTGACATTGATGATGGCAGTATCTTTCATCACGAACATTTGACACACTATAGGTGGGAGCAGTTGGTGGAATGTAGCTGTAAAAGTTTTGTGATCCTTTCCTTCTCATTCTCTCTAGCTCCAGTCTTTTTGTTCTTTTAATGTCAACACGAATCCGTTCGAACCCTTGAGGTAGGAAGCGATTGCGGAGGAGAAAAAGGCGAAATGTGCTGTAAACTCGTCGGGCAAGAGACTCATACGGGAAGATAACTTCGAGCTCTTTACGTATCCCCATGATTCTCACAATTTTCAATGTTTCTACAGGAATACCAAGGCCAAGAAATGAGTTAATAATGAGATCCACCTGCTTTTCAGCATGCTCCTGCTCTACTTCCTCCATTGAAAGCTCTATAACATCGGGAGATGTTTGAGGAATGTGAACATTTCGAAACACCAAGGTTCTATTTGCCTCGTGAATGGCTCTCCACTCTTGTTGAAGCTCTTCTAAGGTCATTGGGACCAAGAAATCTTCGTTGAAGTAGTGCAGAAATCTGTGTGTGACCCCTTCATCAGAATTCCTCACGTGTATGCGAATCTGCTGGAGTGCCGTGTACAGTTTCCACTTGAGTTCGTTAGGTGACCATGCCTATTCACAGAGCAAGTGAATTACATATTAGATTTGTTAAGAACCTTAGCTGCTGTCAGTAGAAGAATGCTCGTACTTTATACATTAGTAAAGAAGCATGTTATTTTATACTAATACTACGCTATTATGGTTCTCCTTATAAGTCGAACCAACATCATAAAAGTTACACGACATGCTGCAATAGAAAAGTCATTAAGGTTAACTACCCGAAATCCATCCTCCTCTGAAGATATTTTCACCGCAGTAGGCATTTTCTCTACTTCGTACAACCAAAGCTCTTGAAGTATCCGACGTGGTCTGCTTGTTAGGCCGTATGCTGGTTCATCCTCATCTTCTGTGAAGTTGCCAGGAACTAATGTATGTACTCCCACCATCATCTTAGAAATCCCAACTAGGTGACATTGGGCCCAAGCATGTGCCATTCTAACTCTAAGAAATAAAATGTGTCTGAGTCAATATAATGAACTGCAGAAAGGTACTTTGGAAAAAAATTGTGCTAGCCGATAGCAAGATGAAAGAAACAGAAATCAGGCTATGCTGACACATACGTACATAGGTATACGTATGTTTTTTCATACAAATGTAGTATTATCATCAATGTTCTCCAAAATCATATATTTTGACAGAAGCAATAAATGCAGGCTTATAAGTGCATATTATCATTGTCAATTTCGATATATGACATACTGTTTGAAAAAATGTGGGCTCCCTCCCTTGGCAGGATCGGACACAACTGTAGTATCCATTGTGCTCTTAACTTCGGCAAGATCAGTCGTTCTGTACAGCTCAGGATCATTTTTCTTATGCCAAAGCCCATCAACAATGGCACTTAAGAGAATTCGAATGGACCTACTTTCTGCAGGAATGGTCGGCACTCGGCAACATAATTTTCCAGCAAAATACCCGATCAGATTTGGTTTCTCGTAATATGACTCTGCGTCAAAATTCTTCTCCGAAGTAGGCATTTCATCAGGAGTCTCTACATACAACGAAGAGAACGAAGAAGATTATTATGAGCCTGTGCTTTCGGAGCACAAGAGCATCCGATGTTCAAGTCCAACTTATTACATTTTTTGCAGTGATACATCAATAATATATAAGACAACACAATAATAATCTATGTATTGGGGATCTCTAGGCTTTCATAGTTTCGTCGTTTGCTCATGCTATAAAAACAAAGCAAAATTCCAGAAGCCCATTGTATTATGATATTATTAGGCCAAAAGTAAATATTAAACGATAATGCTTGCGTCATACATGAACAAGTAAATGAATATGGTGGAACTCTACACGACAAGAAATAATATTGACTTTACATCAGAACGCCATAAAAGTTAGCTTAGCAATTTCTGGGTAAGATCCATGCATTCTATCTTGAGCATATTTCATACAGTGCGGTTTAAGCAAAACGGGAGTAATCTATCAAGAATGTGAAAACTATAGAGATTGATTGAACTAACTAGAAGCACGACTCGCAGCTCTGGATCTTCCTCCTGGAGGATGCGGTTCACAGTCTGGTGAAGGAAGATAATCAAACTCTACATGAATCACGGTATGTTCTTTTCTATCCGGATCTGAACTGGAGATAAAGGAGATCTTCTTAGCGTTCAGAATAAACGGCTGCTTTTGCGTCATTATGTACGTTAACACGGTTCGGCGACAGACTATATCCGGCAACGCATCCCGTCTAAATAGAAAATTCCAAACAATTTACGTATAAAAATAAAGTGTTTACTCAAGTACAAGAGAACTGATGATGAACTTCTTATTGTGAACTGTCATAAAACTCTTTTATAGGTATGGCTTTTGTGTGAAGGCAAAGGTTGGTTCCAATCCAAATAATACTTGTAGGAATTTTTTGTAAACAATTTGAATTTTCCCATGGATGGATATACCCAAGTCATATTTACGACTAAATATAAAATGTTCTATATAATGATGTTCTAAGGCATTTTTTCATGTCCCTCTAGCGCTAAAGTATAGAATGGCAGAGAAGAGTACCTCGGGTCAAAGTTGTTTTTTAGCCATTTAGTCATAAGGTTGTCTCTTTGATTATGCACAGCATTCTGCTGACATTCTTGACAAATGAACTTGGGCTCTGCTTCTGGTTTCCCATGCTTGTCATACTCTGAGCCCTCGGAGCCACTTTCATTCCCACTGCCATCCGCTTCGTCCTCATCCTCTTCTAAGATAGCATCGTTGTCATCATCATCCGCATCATGATCATCATGTTCCCCATCGTCTTCTTCCTCCTCCCCTTCTTCCATCTCTGGTGAGTTAAACAAGAAACAGGTTGCAATCATTAAAAGCAAACTTTCAAAAGCTATGAAACCATGAGTTCCTATTATCGCCTTGCATAAATAGATACAAAACCAACTTTCACAAAAAAAGATACAGCTGGGACGTGAGTAACAGTTTTTGACGCAATTGAATAGAATACATGCAGGAATAATATGAAAAACTTTCGCCAATATGAATACATTATAGCTGGACCAAAGTACAGTAAAGAATCTGTCCATTATATTACATGGACACGTGTGAATCTACTATATCTTTTCCCGTGGTATATTTTCTCTACCTATTTTTTTAGAAAAACCCTGTTCGTGGTACCTCTATGGTAAAAATCTTTTTTAGAAGAAATTTCCAGCGAATACATAGTTCGTATATAATGCTCATAAGTGAATGGTATATCTCAAATACGGAAACCAAAAGTTCAGTTCTGCAAAAGCTGCTTTGTTCACGCGTAGGCAACGGACTACATGAGTTTCATGCCTGCGTTGCCTATCTGAATAAAGATGCGGATTACGACAGAGTATTCCTGAGAGCATTGGACTAGCATGCTGAAAAATTTTACTCGTGAACAAAAGCAAACTACCTTTTGCTAATATTAGAATGCATCCATCTCTCTTTGCCATCTTCCTTCCTAAGCATACAAAAACACATACATACATACGGAGAGTGAAACGGAATCAGATTGTTATCATTAAAGATTCCATTTCCTCTAAAAAAGCATATGGTCTCAGGAAGAAAGTCACAAAAAGTTTGTACAAGCACATATTTTGCATAATGCTTTGCACGTTTTAGGAAAGGAGATACATATAGAAAGTGAGTAAATGGAGAGAGTATGCATGCATTTATATGCAGACCTTGGGAATTTTTTATAAAATGAAATATCCTTTTCTAGGCACAGCCTTGGTCCACTGGTTTTTCTCCTACTGGAAAGAACTTGTTTGCTCACTATTACTTTTTCTATAAAACCATGCATGAATAATGCGAATAAACATTTTTAAGGAAACTTGGTAATTTTAGGTGTTTTAGGTAGACTCTACTATCATTTCTTTCTCATCCTTTATTCCTTGTAGAAATGAATCGTATATGGATATAGTGGAAAAAGTATATATGCTTTCAAACTGAGTTAAGCTGTACAACATGATTTAGGGAAAGCAATTGGATTCTGAAGTGAAGCAAATTTAGTATATTGAAATGTAAAATGTCAGAGTTCGGGAAAAAAGCAAATTCATCTTCCTATTTTGAAAATCCTCACATAAAACGTAAGAGCCACAAGGAATATTTAGATAGTATCTAATAAACTTGGATGGATGATGGAAGTGGCATGTACAAAGACATATATTCTAATAATAGGTTCTCACTCACAGTAAAACACAATAGGCAACATTTGTATATTTATATATAAACTCTTTGGTGCCGATCTTAGATGATTGTTACAGTTATATTATTGCATTGTGTTAAAACAGTAGAAATAGGAACTCATGGTTTCATAGCTTTTGAAAGTTTGCTTTTAATGATTGCAACCTGTTTCTTGTTTAACTCACCAGAGATGGAAGAAGGGGAG